>SNQN01002325.1:0-24229 GCA_008642245.1 Bassia scoparia | reverse complement strand
TATTAATAAAGTGATTAGAATATACAACCTTTGTACGTGAAATCCACAAGTATGTGCGAAAGATAATCTCGAGAGCTCCAAATGTTACTCCTCTACTTAGTCCACCAGAATCAATTGAACACCAACGTTTGCTAGAACGGAAGAGATGAACTCTTGCTTTTACTGGTTTCCAATTAAGAGAGAATGATGGAGAGAGTTTGAATTATTTTGAACTCTATAAAACAAACTACGTTATTCTCTCTTTTATGATATTATATTCTTATATAATATTTAGTAATCTAGGTCAAAGAATCTGATTCTTTTGTTAACCTAATTGGATTACTGACTCATATCTTTTATGGGCCGTGTATTATATCGTTCAACTGATTCTTTTGTGTGACCTTATAGGATTAATTATATTAGCTGTCGTCCAATCATTATGGACCCACCAATTATATTTATTCTCTAGCAAGTAAATATAATTACTAATAATAATTAACTTTATTATTTTCATAAATATCCATAATATATATTTAGTAATTGTCGGAAATGTCTAAGGACATATTCCTTCAATCTCCACTTGTCCGAAGACAATTGCACAATTATAAATTCCTTAAGTCACTTAATGAAATTTGATAACACAATGTTATTTCTCAAATTATGTTTCTTGATCTTCGAGTTTCGAATTGTTCAACTAAGGATTAACCATTTAAACCTATTCCGCATGGCCATGCAATTTCAATTCTCGCTCATCAAGAGGCCTGCACACCAATCCTATCAAATAGGAGGACTTATTCATTCTTGTATGACCATAACTCCCACTCAATTTTTAGCCCACCTGATCACTGCCTTATAGCCTCCTATTACGGCACGACGTTTAGCAGCGTCAAGGTTAAACTAATCATTTTGTGGTGATTAAGACATACTCATGTCTGAGGAATCCACTAAATATAAGGATTTGATTCTACCCTTTAGAATCAGATTAGGTCAAGTCTCAATGCATCAGGTATGCATCCATACAATCGATTAAACATCTCCATGTTTCCATAGCTCATGGAACGAGTTATCAATTAATTATATGCCAATCTTTAATAACCACTTATGTCCAATTTAGTGATTTAGATCAGGGACATTAGATAACATGTGATTTCAGTTCACTTTATAGGTTCCCATTATCGAAACGTTTTCGATAATCCTATTGAAAACACAAATTATTTGACATTTTATTTAATACTAAACCAAATAATTAAATAAGGAACAAATCATTTATATTATGATAAACATTCAAAACATTCATTCATAGAATCTTTACAATTTGTAAACATGAAGTAAACAACCTAAAGACATTCTCCTATATGCTTAAGCCCCATAGACCTGATATGACTCTCATGTTCAGTCGAGGAATGGTTTAGTCAATGGATCTGCTATGTTATCCGTAGTGTCACTTTGCTTACTATTACATCCTGTCTTTCGACAATTTCTCAAATGAGATGGAATTTTCTTTCCACATGCTTAGATTTTTGGTGAGATCTAGGTTCCTTGGATTGAGCAATAGCACCATTGTTGTCACAATACAACGATGCCATTCTCGATTATAGGACCACACCCAGTTCACTAATGAACTTTTAATCCAAACAACTTCTTTTGCTGTTACAGCCGCTGCTATCCAGTGTGCATCTCCTAGATTGGACTGGTATCTGTTGCATACACTCAAAGCATATGAACACTCTGGTCAAGTACATAAATAGCATACATGATGGATCCTAATGCATGCATAGGGAACATTACTCATTCGCTGAACCTCATCAGGACTCGATGGGCACTGAGTCTTGCAAGTTTAATGCCATGTTGCATGGAATAAACCCTCTTTTGGAGCTTTCCGTCTTGAAATTTGTAAGAAATCTTATCAATATAAGTCCTTGACTTAGTCCAACAAGTCTCCTTAGTCATCTCTATAGATTTTTATTCCCTATATGTACTCGGCCTCTCACAGGTCTTTCATGGAGAATAACTTTTGAGCCATTGCTTGACCGACTCAGGCATGTTTTGTCATTCCTATGAGAAGTATGCATCTACATACAGACCAGAAAAGTAACATTGCTCCCACTTAATTTCTTGTATACACAAGATTCCTCTTCATTTCTAAGAAAACCAAACTCTTTGACTGCCTCTCATCAAATCTGAGGTTCCAACTCCTTGTATGCTTGCTTCAATCCAGAAATGGATCTCTTAAGCTTGCCATACCTTCCTTGGATTTTTGCGATCTTACAAAACCTTGAGGTTTGATCTCCATGTACACATCCTCTTTTAAGAACGCATTCAAAAAAGCAGTTTTAAACGGTCCATTTAGCCATATTTCAAAATCATGAAAAGGCAGCAATCGCAAGGATTATTCTAATGGATTTTAACATGGCTATTAGGGAAAAAAAGTTTCATCATAGTCTCTACCATGAATTTGTTTGAAACCTTTGCTACCAACCTTTCCTTTGAAAAACACTAATGGTTTCCATCTTTTCTGTTTTCAATTTGAAAATAAATCCATCTTGCACTCCAATTGGGTTGTTACTCCCATCAGGCAAAATCAACCAAGTCCCATACTGTGATTTTCAGACATGGAATCACATTTCAGATTTCATAGGTCCAAGCAAAGTTTCCCGATTTCGGAGTTTGACGGACTCTCCCAATAGCATCTTTGTGACTAGCAATAGTTGAGGACTACTTCTGATTCTATACTATTTCTTTATTTCAGATGTTTCTAGGTCAAAACTTACTAAAATGATCAAAACAATATATGATGCTTCTAGTACGGGTCCATATTATTGTCCTACCAGACCTACGTTAGGAGAAGTTTCTTAGTCGACAACTAACGATGTGGATCCCTGTGGTGTATCTTAATGCGAAACTCTTTGTTCAATCCTATCTCTTAGTTTCAAAACCCAAAACTTTGTCTTTTGATGATTTTGTTGAGTCAAACCAAACATTAACATGTAAATTTTCAAKAAACCTACCCCATATCCCAAGAATTATGAGCAATACCTCGCTTTGGCAGAACCTATTACTCATTATCAAAGGCTTATAGGTGTTGTTTGGAAAAACAATTGAACTCAATATTATTATTGGGGATTTAAGTTTATTAACATGGTTAATCATTAGTGAACAAATGACATTTTTAACCAAAAATAAACTTATGCAAGCAAATATTAAAATTAAATAAATGCTCAAAGCTTAATAAAAGCATGAATAAACAATGATCTAGTATGGCCCATTTAATAGAAAAGTTTCTAATCTTCATGAAGCATCCTTGATTCTCCATRGATCACCTTTCCTTGAAACTCCTTTCAACTTGATTATTTGATTTGAATGAAAAWTAAAAWTGAAAATAAATACAAATTTATATTACATTCAAAATTAACGATGCGCAGATCGTATTTAAATTACATTCAAACCAAACGATTCGCAGATCGTATTTTCTATCCTAATTTTGGGCCATACTAGTCATTATATGTCAAGAATAATATCAAATATTATAAATGACACAAAYTATGCAATATATCAAAATATAAATGACACATAAAATATTCTTTATCATTAGTCAAACTAATTAAAGAAAATTTTCATTARTTTAATTCAATTAAGACTCAAAAGGCAATTAATCTAATTAATTATAAATTTGCACATAACATTTGAATATATATTTTTTTTTTTTATTAATGAAGGAAGCTGAGCTGGTCAGACCCGCTGGCCCAACCCAGCCCAGCACGCTGCAGTACGCACTACGCAGCACAGATGCAGCCCAGAACACAGCCCAGCACGCAGCCCAGCAGTCTAGCCCGCAGCCAGCACGCAGCCCAGCAGTCCAGCCCAGCAGCCCAGCAGTCCAGCCCGCAGCCCAGCCCGCAGCCAGCACGTAGCCCAACACTTTGGGCCTGCTTGCTCTGTTTCACGCATGAACAGAGGCAGAGTAGCAGGTGCTCTGTTTCACGCGCCTAGCCTCGACTGCAGCGAGCATGGCCTTAGCCACCGTGACCAACAACCTTTGCCACTCACAACCGTGGCCTGCAACAGCCACCCCAGCCAGCCACGACCTGCTCCAGCCACTACAGCCACCGTGCAACCCCTTGCAACCATCGACACATCGGCCAACAACCCAGGTTGTCGCAACCTTTTGCGAAGGTATTTCGACCAATTTCGAAATACAATCTGGGTATGTCGAACAATTCGAACACCAATTTCGTGGCTTTTCATGCTAATTCGTTGAGAAAATCGAGCAAAAACTTATTTTTCGCATCAAAAGTCAATCTAATTGAAGATTTAACGATTAAATCCAATTGGGGAAAAATTTAGGGTTTTTAATTTTTGAATCAAACTCTTTGATTTCTAAACCAAAACAACAATTGAAACTACGATTTTGCAATTCAAAACAAAATAAATCAAAGCCCTCAAACACTTTTGAAGAATTTTTGTCGCAACAAAAAAAATGAATTCTCCCCTGCTTTTGTTCGAGCTCGTCGAACCAATTTATCCCTTTTTTTTTGTTAAATAAAGGAATTTCCGAAAATTCCATGACAATTAAAATCTGATTTTAATTATGTCAAAACTTAAAAAAAATTTATATAATTCAACCATTAAAATCAAATTTTAATTGTGCAAATTTACCAATTATATGAGTCCTCCCCTAATTGAATAAAAAATAATGAAAATCACATACAAATTATAATATATGAATTTTTATGAATTAGGCTAAACTGATACCACTGTAGGATCTTATAGATGCGAATTTAGCGGAATTTCAGGAAAGGATTCCTAACATCTATCTCAGGATCATATTCACAAACAAACATATGAATCATATAATAAGTGATTAGAATATACAACTTTGTAGCGTGAAATCCACAAGTATGTGCGAAAAGATAATCTCGAGAGCTCCAATGTTTCTCCTCTACTTAGTCCACCAGAATCAATTGAACACCAACGTTTGCTAGAACGGAGAGATGAACTTTGCTTTTACTGGTTTCCAATTAAGAGAGAATGATGGAGAGAGTTTGAATTATTTTGAACTCTATAAAACAAACTACGTTATTCTCTCTTTTATGTATATATATCTTAAATATAATTTAGTAATCTAGGTCAAAGAATTTGATTCTTTTGTTAACCAATTGGATTACTGACTCATATCTTTATATGGGCCCGTGTATTATATCGTTCAACTGATTCTTTTGTGTGACCTTATAGGATTAATTATATTAGCTGTCGTCCAATCATTATGGACCCACCAATTATATTTATTCTCTAGCAAGTAAATATAATTACTAATAATAATTAACTTTATTATCTTCATAAATATCCTATATATATATTTAGTAATTGTCGGAAATGTCTAAGGACATATTCCTTCAACATAAACATTAAGGTGACATTTCTTGGTCAATTCTCAGATAAATTCATATTACCAAAGAATTTGTATTACAATGGAAGCGACAAAGAAAGGTATCATATCTCAGCCATTTTAGGTGATTGCATCATTGCTTTCCTTTCTTGCTGCGATAAATCTCTGTTTTGTTTTTGAGCAGGCCGGATATGATAATTCCAATATCCTGACGATTTTAAACCTCAGTGTAAGTTTATATTATTAGCACGCTTTTGTTTTAGCATATATGCTGAAATGGAAGATATAATGATATATAATATTGGCAGAACATTGCTTTTATAATTCAGTTATGAATGAGAAAAGGCAGCATTATCATTTTTATTTGTTTGCCAATTTTACTAGAAGATGATTTAGATCTAGTTCTATCCTTATAAGGGGTACATACCATCCCCTTAGTTGAGTCTCTTATGTAACTTACAATTATTTATGTTGCTACTGATTATTGTTGTCGATTTTGCAATCTAGTCGCAGATGCACTGATTATGTTGTTGAACAATTATTTGGTTTGTCTTAGTGTAGAACATTATGCTTATGTGAATGCGAATTTCTATGTATAAGCCTAATTGAAGTATCATTGACTAATTTCTATACACTAGGAGAAAAACAAAGGTCATCGTCTTATATAGTTTATTCATCTTTGAGAAATGATACCTTTCTTTGTTGCCTCCATTGTAGGTGTTGATTCTGGTTGATGCGCCACCAAATCATTTACCTAGAAAACAAGGTTGTAGACTTGTAGGAATATAGGAAAGTTGAAAAATGGACCAAACAAAACATTTCTTCCCTTCTTTCCATTTGTCTTGGCCGTGTGACTCATGTATGTCACATACATGTTTATTTTTTTTTTCTTTTATTTTCTCTTTTCTTTTTAGCCTAATTTTAATTTATTTATTCATTTTATTTTCCTTTTTTCTTTTCGTTTCCATTTTAATAAAACAAACCTTTTTTTAATTTAGAAACCTCTTTCATAAATAACTAGCTAAGTATAATATATCCGAAATTATTTTATTTTGGATTTTATTAAATACTCATTTTATTTGAAAAATAGTTTTTGTCTCTAAAATTCAAATATTTTTGGATCTAAAATTTCAAAAATTGTGTAAAATTATCAAAATACCCTTTTTATATTAAAAAATAATTATAATAAATACTTTGAAAATATTTTTCAAAAAATTACAATTGAGATCTAGGGTTTCAACATTAATTTCTTTGGCAAATTCACGCAATTTTCATAGAAATTGAAGCAAAAATTTGGGGGAAAATCGTTTCTAGTCTCTGCTTCTTCCTCCTCTGAAATTAAATTCGAATCAAATTCGTGCATTCAAATTCGAATCAAATTCATGACATCTTTCCTTCTAGTTTTCTGTGTTTATCTCCAAGATTATATTTTTATCATTTTTCAAGATTGTTCCAGAAGAAAGAGCAACAACAACAATGGCGAGCAAAGGGAGACGATAATGTTGCCTTGCTGTGATTTTAATCATTGGTTAATTGTTATGGAGTTTCCTAAAGACCCTACTCCTACTAGGGAACAAATGATTGACACTTATCTTAATACTCTTGCTACTATTTTAGGGAGGTTTTTCTTCTTCTTTTTCTTTCATTAGTTCAAGAATTTAAGTATAATTCGTGTTTCAATTCTGGGGTTTGATTAAAGTTTTCTGAGGTTTATGTTGATTGAATTTGTAAGTAATTTGTTTGATAATTTGGAGAATTGTTGCCTTGTAAGTGCTAAAGTTTTGTTTTTTGCGCTTGAGTAACTTGTCTTTTTGGCATATCGTTTGGAGAAGTTATGGGTGTTTCTTTTGAATTTTATATTTAATGCTATTATGTTGAGGAGAAGAATGTTGCATTATTGTTGGAGCTATGTTCTGGGGTTGCGAAGTGGTTATGAGTAGTAGTGTGTAGGTGTTGTTGGAGTTGCGGAAATAGGTGGTGTGAAGTGGTAGTTCGCTGTAAATCATAACAAGTGGTGCGCGCGATGTTGTCTTGGTGATTATATATGGCGGTGATGGTGGTTGCTGGGGTTGAAGGGTGGTGATGGTTGCAGGGGTTTAAGGGTGGTGACGGTTGGCTAACTCATATTTAACGGGTTTCACATATATTTAACGGCAAATGGTCATTAATGTCACGTTTGGAACACTATCAAAAGTTTAAACTCATTTTTGGTGTAAAAAAAACACAGGGTTACCACTAGAAAAAGACAAAAATAGAGGGTTACCACTGGGAAGGGAAATTCCCTCTAGTAGGGAGTAGTTTTGATCAACTCCCTTTGGTAGTGATGTGTTTTTAAAAATCCCTGAAATAGATACATGTTTATTAACAAATCCTAATTGTGATTATCTAAGGGATGTTGGCGTTAAGTGTTGTATTTTGGTCATTAATTACGTTTAAGCATCCCTAACTTGAGTTAACTTAGTTTAAAACCAATCATTTTCCCTCTTTTTCGTTTCATATTCATCTTTCTCATTTCCTTTCTATAAATTTGAAATAGTAAGGTAGTAGTTTGCAACTGTAAATCTAGGGTTTTAAGATGGAATTACATGTCTATGGTTTACTAATATTGAATGAGGGATTAGTTGGGTCTTTGTCAAAAATCAAAATTAGTTGCAAGTATTTCATAATTTATTATAGAAAATTAGGTAAATTTGCTAATCTCATGATTTTTTTTCCAGAGCTGAAACGAAACTCATTATGTATGGAATTTTTTTCGCCATGAAAATGGAGTATTGCAATCAGGTCCGAATTATGTGTTTTTTCAGTAAAGATTGCTTGTGGTATTTGCAACTGATGCATAAAAACTCCAAAAAATGAACAGCAAGCTCCAAAAATAATCACGATTGATGCAAAAAAACTCTCGAAACAGGACAGTTGACCAATTTTTGACCAAATTTGTTGGGAACAGGATAGTTGCTGTAAGTATGAATGACCATTGTTAGCAATTGTAACAGTGTTTGAGGAAGAAGCGGTTGCTCCAAGTTCGAATCACCATTGTTAATTAGGGATGGTACGAGAGAAAGGAAATGAGAAAGATGAATATGAAATGTTTAAACTAAGTCAACCAAAGGCTAACTAAGGTTAGGGATGCTTAAACGTAATTAACGACAAAATACAACACTTAACGTCAAAACCCCGGCCCTCATATAATCACGATTAAGATTTGTTAATAAACTTATATCTATTTCAAGAACTTTTAAAAATACATCATTACCAAAGGGAATCGATCAAAATTGAACCCTACCAGAGGGAATTTCCCTAAAAAAAATATGTTCTAACTAGTTTGATCCCGTGAGAATGCATGCGTGAATATTAAATTTATAAACTTCAGTATTGATTGAGTCTTTATAAAAACAGATTTTGAGTATGATAGATGCTTGGATTTTAGAACCTTACTAAAAAAAATTGACATAATTAATGAATACTCCCTCTGCTCCACTAAATTCCTGCCACTTTTACTTTACACATTTGCCAATGCACAATTTACAAGTGAAATATCTTTAATTATACAAGAGTAAAAATTATAAAAATTGGATTTTATTAAACTACTTATTAATACGATTCTAACAAGACTCCACTTGACAATATTTTTTATTATATATTAATGAGAATTTATAAGATTATCACTACTAATGAATAGTTTCAATTTTTCTTAGGACATGAATTTACTGGAACAAATGAAGTACATTAGATTGAAACTTACTAAATTCAAATAATAAAATTTCAATCGAAATTGATGTTGTACGGGGTACCTTTTCATCTTTGAGATCATTTCAACATTTTATGTCACCCAAAAAATCATGCAATTTTTTAATTATTTAATTGATTTAATAATTATCTCCATTTAGATTTAAAGTTAAGATAATATTTTTCACGTTACTTAATAATTTGGATAAGGTTGATAAATAAATATGTATTTGAAATTTAAATTTGAATTAAAATAGTTCTCTACACAATTTTATATATTTTACTATTTTTATTATTAAGATATTAGTATTATTTATTTTTATTACTCCCCCGTTTCACTAAATTCATGTCATAAGGAAAATCGATACTATTCATTAGTAGTGAGAATCTTCTAAATTCTCATCAATATATAAGAATGAATATGGTCAAGTGGGGTCTTGTTAGAATCATATTAACAAGTAGTTCATTAAAATCCAATTTTTAGAATTTTTAGTCATGCACAATTAAAGATATTTCACATGCAAATTATGCATTGGAAAATGTCTAAAGTAAAAGCGAAAGGAATTTTGTGGAATAGATGGAGTATATTATTTTTAAAAATGAAAAATAACTAAAGCTGACACCTAAGCATTATGTTTCGGCATAACTTTAGTATATAGTAATAGTTTTCTGATATAAATATATTTTTGAAATTTTAATTATTCTATTTTAAAGAGAAATTGGATTGTCTTTGTCAGTCCATCTAGGTTTTTTCCTCGAGAATGTTTTAGTCCAAGCCTCCGCCGCTAGGTTTTTACTTCCTCTTTTAGGGTTTTCCTTCTTTCCTTCTTCCTGCTCTTTTCTCCTTCGTCTTCTTATTCTCGATCTTCATAATAATTCTTCGTATGGGTTTTCACTGGCGTTTTAACTAGTGGTTATTTAGCCCCCAAAATCCCTTTTTTCGCTTTTCATTTTTTTAATATGCTTTTTTTTGTTTTTGAATAAAGATCCGAGTGAGTTTTTTTGTTTTACAATTAACCTCCTTCGGCTGTTATCGGATCAATTTAGGAGTCATCCACCATTGTTTTAATTTCTTTGAAGTTTGGGTGTTACCTTCAGAAATTATAAGAAGATGGGTTGTCCCGATGTAGACCTATGGGACTGGCTTTATAGAGCATTCTCCAGCTAAAAATCCATCATCAGTTTGACTGTTGGTTTCTACTTCATCATATCTTTGTCTTGATTCCAGCGGTGGATCTAGTTTCTAAGTTTGAAGAATTAGGATTTTTTTCTTTTTGTTACATATGAGAATACTAGAGATGTACATTGGCCGACATAACTACGCATCGACAAATAGAATGACGAATCTACGCGAACTCGTTAATCCGTATTGCTTTAGTTGAAAGGAATTCTTTAAGGCAAATTTTAATCAATTCTGTTTTTTTATGTATAAAGTTCATAGGTATTATGCATGTTTGTTAGTGTTTGTCAGATTACTTAATTAGAATTGTAAGTTTCGTTTGACTTTACTATGAATGATACCATATTTCTTCCCATAAAAAAAGGAAAAATTGAAAAAATTTATTATGTGAAAATTAATTGTAATGGTAAACGATCGAAAAAACTCAATAAAACAATTTATTATTCCCTGAATGTGTCATTTATGCAATTAGTGTTTTATGCATGTGTTATTTTTATGTTTTGTGGCTTCTTTATATACTCCATCTACTTCTTTTTATTTGTCTTATTATACGAAATGGGAGTCCTAAATATTTGTCTTTTTTTTATAAGTAAATAAATTCCATTGAAGCTCAAAAAAACATTACAACCTATAATGTCTATTCCCCTAAGGCATCTCAACTAGGTTGGCACCCCTTAAGAGACCCAGACTAGAAAACAACTAGATTACATAGTAATCTGATCAAACCAAGCATGATCCTTCCTCAAAATCTTAGAAGGCATAATGCTACAGACTCTACCAACAACTATTTCCTTAATCTGATTATACAAAACCTCACAATTCACAACATTATTATTAGTCCACAACAAACTATTTCTTGCTCTCCAAATAAAATACATCYCAACATTAATAATAGCATAGCAAACCGCCTTTTGAAATTTAGACCTGGAGCTCCTCTGCACCATTTTGTACTTGAAAACACAAGTGCTGCCAAAACAACCAGGTAATGATAGTCGGATTTTATCCCATATCAACTTACTAACCGAACAACCAAAGAACAAATGAGGTAAAGATTCAGAATGATTCTGACATAATATACAACAATCATTCTCTGCAATTTGCATATGCACAAACCACATTCTAGTTTTCAATCTATCCCTCATAATAAGCCAAGCAATGAACCTGTGCTTAGGAACAATGAGTTTTTTCCAAACAAAAGCACACCAAGGAATTTTCTCAGCTCGTGGCTCCATTTTCTGATACAGTTGAGAAACAGAAAAATGACTCATACTCATAATCTCAGCATGTAGTCCCATCCACACTAAATAATCCTTAACCTCATAAATTGTCCTCCAAACACAACTACAATTCATTGGGCATTTATAATCCCACCAATTTCCCTGCTTAAGATAGACCGAGCTCACCCATTTGATCCACATATTATCCTTTTTTTGTGCAATAGCCCAAACATACCTAGACCACCCATCTTCAAAGGCTTAAAACCTCCTCCCACCTAACATAAACTGCTTTGGTGAGGAAACACGCGCTTTCCCACAAATAAGCTCGACATATCTTCTCAATGGGATGAATAATAGCTTGTGGCAAAACAAATACCTATGACCAATAAAGATGAATAGTCATCAACACTGAGTTGATAAGCTGAATTCTACTAGTAAAAGAGATGTGTCTAGAACTCCAACATCTGATTCGAGCAGTCATCTTCTCAAGCAACACCTCACACTCCTTTGCTCCCATCCTCTTAGAAGAAATAGGAAACCCCAAATACTTGAAAGTAAGAAATCCAAGACTAAAACCAGTCCTTGCAATTATAGCTTGCTGCAAATCTACTCCCAAACCTCTACAATGGATTTCAGATTTATGGAGATTAGCTTTGAGACTAGAAGAATCCGAAAAGCCTTTAAAAGCAGCCATGACTGCATCAACAAAATCTATATCCCCATTACTACACAATTTCAGGTTATCAGCAAGGCACAAGTGTGTAAGTTTACTAAGCTTGCATCTAGGATGCAATTGATAGCACGTATGAGCCACCATGTCTTTCATGATTCGAGATAAGTAATCCATCACTACCACAAACAACAGAGGAGAAAGAGGGTCACCCTGCCTCAATCCCCTTTTGGGAGAGAATAAGCCATGAGGTGAGCCATTGACAACCAAAGAGTACTTAGGAGTAGAGACACACTGCATAATGAGAGCAAGAAAATGATTGGGAAATCCCAAACAAGACAACAATTAACGCAAGAAACCTCACTCTACTGTATTATAGGCTTTACATAAGCCAAGCTTCATAAGACAACTTGGTCGAATAGAACTCCTACCATAGTGTCGCACTGAATCCTGGCATAAAAGAATGTTGTGAATAATATATCTACCACTAACAAAATCTCCCTGGTTCTAAGCAATAATATCAGGTAACACCTACTTTAGCCTTTCACATAACACCTTTGATATACACTTATAAGTCACATTACAACAAGAGATAGGGCGGAACTGTGTAACATCAAAGGGACATACCACTTTTGGGATAAGAGTGATGAAAGTAGCATGTTGATTTGCTTTAAGAAAGATCCCTTCTAGAGACATTGCTTCACAGCTGCAGTAACACCCCTACCAACAATAGCCCAATTATCTTTGAAAAAATGGGCTCCAGAACGATTTGGTCCAGGTGCCCTATCATCATTAATAGAGAACATAGCAGCTTTAATCTCATCATCAGTATAATCAGCACTCAAACTCATCCTAATCATCTCATAAGTAAGCAAGGGTCGACATTGGACAATATCGATATTCACATGGCCCTATCCTCTATTGAACTTCCAAGTAGTGTTTGATAATAATGTAGAAAAGCCTGCACAATCATATCAGAAGAATCCTGGAACTGACCACCCAAATCATGGATAGCATGTATATTACTTTGAAGCCCTCTTTTCTTAATAAACCTATGAAATAGAGTAGAGTTGCCATCACCATTCTTTAACCATGCTATTTTCGCTTTCTGTTTCAAAATACTCATATGATTCTTATGTGCCTCCAAATAAGCTTGATGTGCAATCTTCTCCTGATAAACCAGAACATCATCAGAAGGATGAACATAGAGCTCCTCTTGATTGCGCATAAGATTATGCCAAGCTTTGGTCTCTTTAGCTTAAAGATCATAGAAACCATTTTGATTCAGTTGTTTTAACATAGTTTTGACCTTTTTCAATTTCTGAACAACCTGAAACATACCACAACCACCAAACGGATGTCCCCAGGAGTGAGACACCAGCAAAGGAAAATCAGCAGCAGAAGATTACATCTTGAAATACTTGAAAGCTTTCTTTCCAACCTAATTATCCCCAACCTTTAGGACAGCAGGGCAATGGTCTGAAACTGTTTCATTTAAGAAAATAGCCGAGGTTGTAGGAAACAATTGTAGCCAAGCTTCATTGATCATGACTCTATCTAGTTTATAACATACCCTAGCCTCACCATCTTGTTTGTTACTCCATGTGTAGAAGTGACCAGTGCTAGGTGCATCAAATAGCCCACATTTCTCCATACAGGCCCTAGCAGCATGCATCTTAGACTGTCGAACATAAGAACCTATCCGTTCATTCACATTTAACACACAATTCAAGTCCCCCATAAGAACCCAAGGTCCCTTGAGTTTTGGTCCAATTTTCATCATATCCTCCCACAATTGATCCCTTTGATTCCTATCATTATAAGCATAAATTATGGAGCAAAAGAAAGCATTACTACCACATTTAGGTTTTATAGCGCACAAAATCCACTGAGCTGACATAACTAGTATATCTACTTCAAAAGATAAAGGATTCCAAGCAATCACAATTCTACCAGATCCATCCATGGATGAATTTGAAGAAAAACACCAATCCTTAAACAAATTGAGACAAAGGTTACCCAATCTCCCAGGCCTAACCTTTGTCTCTTGGAGGGCAATAAAATTAACATGTGGACGATTAAGAAAATTCCTAATAGCCAATTGTTTGGTAACATCATTTGCCCCCCCTCACGGTCCATACTAGCATCCTATCCATTAGGAGGAGGGTCAGCAGCAACCCCACCAGGAGCTTTCTCCCCATCTCTAACAACATTAGCAGTAGCCAGATTAACATGAACCACATCACCATTTGGTCTAGTAAAGACCTGAAATCCATTATCAAGCAAGGTAACATTCGATTTGGCAATAGACATCCGAGTAGGCTTAGAAACAAGCTGAAAACCTTCATTGTACACCACAGGAGCCTTATTTTTCCCTTTCTTATTTGTCTCCATATCTTGAGTAGAGACTGTTTACACCACAGCCAAAAATGTCACTGAAGCTGGCACCTCAGGAACAGAAGGCATAGACTTGACCTTCCATACCTGTTTTCCTTGCACTCTACAATGTTCTTCATCATGTCCAAATCTCTTGCACTTGTGACATTGTACATGCCTCCACTTATACTTTAAAGGCACCTCGGTCATCACATCATACTCATTAAAAAAAAGCTCATCGAGGAGAAATGCATTCACCTTAACTTCAATCAAACACCTAACATATTGCAATCTATTGCTCTGTTCAGTAGCTTTGTCAAATTTAATAAGAGTACCAAGAGACTGAGTAATCTTCTCTAAAACATGGAAACCCCAGTATTCAAAAGACAAGCGCAGATTGATCCAGATAGGAACAGACTTCACATCATCTACACTGTAATCACAATCAGGCAGCCTAGCTTAGGTTTAAGAATAGCAGGTTTCTTATCAAAAAATGGCCTCTTATTATCTAGGACTTTGTCACACTCCTCTTGTATATGGAATCGAACAATAAACACTCCCTTAGAGATAGCAACCACTTTATCAATGCCGATAGATCAAACTACCGATAGATAATCAGAATTAGATCTAGAAGAACTAACACTTTGAAAAGGAACAAAACCATGATCAACAACATCAACTTTTCTCTCACTACTATCAGCATCAAATTTCCTACTATTATTACCCCTTTTATACGTTTGGGGGACGAAAACCCCATGATATTGTTTTTCTACACTTCTGGGTGACCTCTTATTTTTGTTGCTATTATTCTTATCATTAGCATGGCTGCCTATCCTTTATGTGTATTTTATAATCTCAATCATTAGAATTAACAAGAATTATCAGATCATATCCTTGAATAAAAAAAAGGGCTATGTGTGAACCATCCCTTGATAAAAGAAATTTCAATTCAGCTGAACACAAATATCATAAACCATTTTGAAATGAAAAAACGAACTACCAAACCCCATAAATAGTGAAAAAAACCTTTAAAATCTCAATCGTCAACATAATGTACAAGCAAGGGTGAAAACAAAGATACATTGAGTGAAAATAAAGAGTTTACTATTCATTATAGACAATTATTGGAGGCCCCTGGATGAATCTCAACCATGTCCACCACCACATCGGGCGCCAAAATGGCATCAAACCTGCAATTGAATAAAAACATTAATAACCTCACTAAGATATTGTAGGACGTGGGCCGCGCCCTCGCGTATAGCGGGCGCGCGGCTTGGTACTACATCGAGGTGCTTGTGCGTGGGCTTGAGCCACGGATCCCGCACGTGAGTGCGTTGGGGTAGTGTTGTCGAGTAAGGGGAGTCGCCACCGTGCCTATAAAGGTTATTCACGGACGCCCGAAACGTTGGTGCCAAATTAATGGCCCGACGTTCTGATCCAGTAACCAGTTCGTGGGTTCGGGGACATGGTACGAATCAGATCTGTAACCCAATTCGCCCGCATGTAGCGGCCTCTACTCGGTCTCATTGCAATTCCATTCATCACGATTATTGAATGCACATAACTTACGTTTTTAGCATCTTAGAAGCGTACTAACCCTAAAGATTACTACGAAAGTGTGTTTCTATTATGCACAAGAGACTACCTAACCTAGAAATTGTGACCACTTTGTATTAATCAAGTTAAAACGGTGCCTAAAATCAGGTTGTCCATAGTTAATCTGATTTAAAGTGATTCACATAATTTCCGGTCTTTGTTTAGCAAAATATATACAAAGTTATACAACAATGACAATATGAAGTATATGAACTTCAAAGTATATACAAACTCATCTTACCCTAAATCTGCAAATAAAACAAAAGTTAGTTTGTAAAACGAACGAAACGAATCCTCTGCCTTGAATCGCTATATAAAGACAAAGAAAACAATTGTTAGTTCATGATAAAACACGAGCGCAATGAATCTTTCGCCTTGAATCACTATACAAGCATAAGAAATCATTAGTATTGACAATGGATAATAAATAAAATGAAATGAAAAGCATGAAAACCAAAAACCATGGAAACATTAAAAACATTAAGCAAATCCTACATATTTACATGAAACAATTAAAAAGTGAGTTTCTACATGTTTGTTAATTAGATCTAAACTCGTAATAGTTATTAAATAGATTGAAAAAGGAGTACATTTAATGGCGAGTAATCTCAGAAATAAACCTTGTTATCGCTTGTTGAATCGAAAGAGAATCGATGCTTTGAATTAAAAACGAATGTGTTTAGAGTGTTTGAGAGAGAGAGGAGAGTAGACGTATGTCTCGGGAATTGTGTGTCTCGGACTGAGCAAGGCAAGCATGTATTTATAGGCACAAGGCAAAAAACGAGGAAGGAAAACCCTGCGTATATACGCAGAGGAGCTGCGTATATACGCAGGTTGCCAGCGTATATACGCAGGTCTGCGTATATACGCAGAGGGCAGCGTATATACGCAGGCCTCTGCGTATATACGCTCCTTCCATGCGTATATATATTTTCCAAAACCTCGAAATATTTTGATTTCCTCCGATTTTATTCGTGATTTCCCTTGATTCGACGCACCTAGACACCCTTGCTCTCCAAGCAAGGAGTTCTAGAGTGTTTTAGAAGGTTCCACGTATTTCCGGAGTATTTTTTGTGTATTTTGTATTTTTTTTGTATTTTCTGCGTATAAAAACTTATAAAAATCATAGAAAAATGTAGAAAAATCAGAAAAATAATCCAAAAATACTGGTGAGCTCAGAAAAATGTGAAGAGTGTGATGAAAAGTGGAAATTATGGAGATCACCAATATAAATTATTTTAAAAAATCCTAAAAATAGAAAAGAAAACCTAAAAATAGAAAATAATTAAAATAAATAAAAGAAAATGTTTTTTGCCCATTTTATTTGTCCTTTGCTCAATAGTTCCGAGTATGACCCCACGTATTTTCAACTTTTGTGAGTTCAAAGCATCTTTTCTAAGTCGAAACAATCGCGAGACGCGGTATGTTTCATCACTGATTACTCTTTTGGGGAGACACTTTTAGGTGTCTACAGAAGCCCCCACTTTGACTGAGTCTGAAGAGACGATAGTCTCGTAAGACGAAAGTCAAAGTATTCGATTCGGGACGGAGAGCAACTCAAGACGTTCTGCGACCCTGAGTTACCCTTTACGCCGGTACTTGCAAAACAAATGTTAGTTTTACCTGTTACCGCGCCCCATGCGGTGTTATGCCCTTGGAAGCGCCTGGATCCTCGGGTGGTTTTCTCCCTACGGCTGACCTTGGCTTTTCAGGAGAAAATGATGACGTAGCTCTGTCGGAAATGGCTGTTTCCTTCAGAGATCTTCCCTACGGCTGACCTTGGCGTTTCAGGAAGAAAAAGGTGATGAATACCTTCGGAAGTGCCTCGTTCCTCAGGTAGCTTTCCCTACGGCTGACCTTGGCTTTTCGGGAAAAGAAGTGATGTAGATGCCTTCCCTACGGCTGTCCTTGGCTTTTCGGAAAGAAGTAATGTATGTTCCGTTGGAAGCGCCTCGTTCCTTCGGAAAGTTCCCCTACGGCTGACCTTGGCTTTTCGGGGAGAGTTGTGATGTATATGCCTTCCCTACGGCTGACCTTGGCTTTTCGGGAAGAACGTTGCGTATAGCAACAATCGCGTATAGCGATGAATGCCGTATAGGCGTGAGAAAAATGTCATGTGTGTATGCGGAATTTCTGGTACGGGAGAAGATTCCAAAACCCGAGAAAGAGTGTGTATGCTTTGGAGGTTGCTTTGAAATGTCGACGTTGAATGCCTTGGAGAATTCTTGGATTTTACTCAATTAGGGGTATTTTGGTAATTTTGCTGCTTGGAGGGTAATGTTGTAATTTTGCAAGGTTTTTGAAAGTGTGCCTGATATTCCCGGGAGTTTGAACGACCGTTGGATGATCGAAATAATGCGCGACAAGCTAAGAAGAGGAAATGGAAAGGCAAGTGGAGCGTATATACGCTCAAGACCTGCGTATATACGCTCAGTATCTGCGTATATACGCAGATCTTCAGCGTATATACGCTTCTTTTGGGCGTATTTTTATTCCAGCTTCCTCATTGCTTTTGTCATTTCGCCATTTGCTGCAACTTTTCGAGCCTTTGCTTGCCTTTTCTTCACAAAGTCTTGCCCGAATTCTTGCTTAATTTCAATCCTAAAGAAGTTAGAAGCTATTCCTTTGAAGATACATTCTCAAATTCAGGTATAATCTCCCTTCAATTCTGAATTTTTGTCTCATTTTTTCAGATTTAGGGGTTTTATGTTCATGACTCAACTTGCTTGAATTTGCTCATGTTTGTGCTTGCAATTGTTTGACATTGTGTATGCTTATGCTTGTGCTTGTTTTGCTTTGAATTTGAGATAAAACCTTGATGAATATGTTGCTCGAACATACCCTCCTAATTTGGCCGAATTCTTTATCCATTTTTTGGCCAAATTTTGTTTGAAGTATGTTTGGAATTTGGCCTAGGCTTGCTTGGGATTTTTTGGAATGTGAATTCTTCTTTTTGTGGTTGAACCTTTGATGATTTTGGCTTGAATATTGATGAACTACCTTGAAACATGCCTTGTATGCTTGAGTAAACACCAAAAGCTCATAACTTGATGATTACTTGCATTTTGTAATTCAAGACTTGATGAACTTGATAACACTTGATGATGAGCTTTGAACTTCTTAATCGATTTTCAAGGCTTGTCCATTGCTTTGAAACTTAACCGTTGGTTGTAGTATTATTCATAGCTTGGTATGAAGCCAATTTAGTGACCACAAAAGCTTATTCCATGCTTTCACCATGTTTTTACTCAAAAATTGTGTTTAAGAATCGGAAGCATAATGTCATAGCCCCCGAATTTCTTGTGAATGATATTTGTGACTTGCTTTTCATCACACGATGGCTTTAAAACATTATTTCAAAGCCATTCATGTAATGTATGTCCTTGAAGTTGAAATTGCTTTGCCTATTCACTACATGACAACTTCGAAACTTTATTCCAAAGCTATTCACGTAATGTATGGCCTTGAAGTGAAATTGCTTTGCTTATTCATATGTGTGTTGGTTTTCCCTACACAACGACCTTAGAACTTTATTTCAAAGCCATTTGTGTAATGTATGCCTGTGGTCATCAACTTTGAGGCTATTTTTCCTTGCAGGGCTATTACACTTCTAAGTGTTTGGTATTGTCCATGTATAGTCGTTATGCTGCCGATTTGTTTCCTAATTGTTTGTATTCTCTTGTTAGGATGGCGGAACCTATGGAGGAGATTCCAGAGGAGGTAGAAGACGTTCCTACTCGTTCTAGTCGGAAAAATGCCTGGAAATGCCCATCCTGGTCTCCGGATCAGTTATGGTGCCATAGGGAGAACCATATATCGTCTCGCCCTCTTTCAGGGATTGTAAGCATCATGCCTTTCTCTTCTTCCTTTTCGATGGATGTGGTCATTTATTGAGTTTGTTTTGCCTTGCAGGAAAATTATGAGCTGCGAGGATACGGTCACTCTCACGGAGTGGCCAGCTTTTTCTGTTCGGACACACTCGACGACCCAGAATTCATGGGACTCATGGAGCATACTGGATTTCATCATTTTGTAGAAACCATTAAAGCAATGACTGACCACCGGGCTCCTCATCCTTTCGTTCTTGCATTGTTGGAGTGGTTCTGGGACACGACCAACACTTTCCACTTCCCATGGGGTGAAATGACTATCACACCCTTTGACTTTTCTATGCTCACAGGCCTGACTTTCACCGGGCAACCTGTGGTGATTGACCCTTCTCTGAACACTAGTTCAGAGGAACTTTCTCAGCTGCTTGGCCCCATTTGTGCTTCCTTTCCGAAGAAGGAGAAGCATGTGAAGCCTGGGGTACTCTTAGAGGGATTATGGATGGACGATGTTACTGAGGCCCAGCGAGCTCGCATTATCTTGCTGTTGATGATCAATAGCTTTTTGGTACCGGATGCCGGGGCTGAGGCCCGCTGCCAATTGCGTTACCTTGCTTCTTTGAGGGATTTGGACGTTGTTCAAAATTATGACTGGGCCGGTTTAGGTTATGCTCAGCTGCTTGTGAGCATGAGGAAAGCTTGCCGGCAATTAGATTGTCGGGTGAAGTGTGGCGATTAGAGGCCCGTGGCGAGTGATTGAGGTACTACTTTGCCCTTTGTATCTTTGTCTTTCTTTCACTTAACGTGTTGACTTACTTGTGATGTTTTTGCAGCTCTGGGCTTATTCTTATCTTCGCCCTCTAGCCCCCAGCGCTCTTGGGCCTCCACAGTATCCTGCTGCTATGTGTTGGGCGCGGCGTCAGACCTTGAGACCCCAAGATGCTCTGATAGACACTCGCAAGAAGATCAAGCGTATGAAGGCTCACGAGGTAGATACCTGCCCTTGGTTTCTTCTCCTTTTCACTTTCAATATTTTGTGACATTTCCCATGTTCTTTAATCATAGGTGCACTTTCGTCCTTTTGCCGGAGTTGATCATTCAGTTGCTGCCTTAGCGCTTTCCATGACCGGGACTCGTCGGGTGTTCAAGACGCCTACTGACGCGGTGTTCTATCTGGGTGAACGTGTAGTGAGGCAGTATGCTCGAGATCTTCCTGTGGTCCCTGCAGATCCTCCGGCAATGATGATGCATTCAAACCTGCTGCGGGCACTTGGAAACTGTTCTTTCGAGGCTGTTGATCATACTTCTCTACTTACTGAGGGTGTGGCTTATAGTGAGGTGTTGATCCCTCGCCTGGCTCCTGCTGTCAAGTTCATTCCTCTCCCCAGGGTACTTGCACTTTCTTTGTGTTCTGGACTTGTTTGTTTGCGAATGCCATTTTTAATCAGCTTTTCTCGTTTTTGTAGCATGATTTGGCGAATGGAGTTGTTCCTTTCGCTGATCTTACCATCAGTTATGATGGGCGATTTGGTCCAGTACAGGAGACCTTGGATGAGGCGCCTGAGGCAGAGCTGCATGCTACCCGTTCCTTGCCACCTGACTTCGAAGGAGTGAGTATTATGTTTATTTCTTCCATGATTTCATTTCTGCTTGTGAGTTAACACTCGTGATGCCTTCAGTTTAACCGAGCGGGATCGGAGCGACTGCTGAGGGTGATTGATTCCTTGAAATGGAACTTGAAGACTCGACAAGCTCATTGGGCATGTTATCCTTCACCCTGCGCTTCCTTGTTTCATGTTTCAACTGCTTAGCTTGTTTGAAATGCTTATTCCTGCTTTTGTATTTCAGGGTCAACAAAGTCAGCAGTCTGTGCCTCAGTCTTCTTTCATGTCTCAGTTCTCGACTCAGTTTGCTTTTCAGGCGGGATCACAGTTCGCGTCTCAACCTCTTCCGTATTCAGGCCCTCAGCCATCCATGATGCCTTCCTCGAGTGCGGCGACGCCCGTCATCATGTCTCCAGAATTATTGACCCAGTGGTATCGCTTCATGAACTCAGGAGATGGTAGTGGGACTGGAGGTGCACCTCAGTAAATTAGGAACACTTAGCCTTGAAACTACGGGTTGTATGATATGTATGTATGAATGCATGTGTTTGTATACTATGAGACTTATGTATGAATGCATGTATGTGTTTATATGTATATATGTGCATGTATGTGTTTGTGTTTATGCATGCGACTCATTGGAGGCACCGACTTCCTCCCAAAAAAAAACAAACAAAACAAATGACAATCTACGATGCGTTTGAGTCGTAGTGAAAGCATCATGCATTAGCCGAATACAACAATTCGTCCCCCCGATCTTGCCAAGACGGCTGAAAATAGGCAAACATTACCCCAAAATCGAGTGAAAAGCATTCGAAGTTGGCAAACGTGGCATTATATGGAGCGTATATACGCTGCTGAGGAGCGTATATACGCTGCCCTCCTGCGTATATACGCTCCTAAGTAGCGTATATACGCTGCAAAGTTGTTCACTTGCCATAAAATTTTTGGAAAGTCTGGTACGGCCTGAAGCTGCGTATATACGCTGCTATGGTGCGTATATACGCTCCTGATCAGCGTATATACGCTCTATTTCTGCGTATATACGCTCAAGGCTGAGGGCTTTTCGGCTCAGTTTTGCAGTGTATTATAAATACAGACGTAGTTTTTGGGACTTATGCACCTCGAAAACCGTACTCACGTCTTTTTTACTACAAACCTAAAACACTTTATTTCTCTAAGTCATTTTAGGCATGGCTCGCAAGGTTGATTTCGCTCTGGACTCATGGATACGTGATCTCTCCAACACGGTCAAAGGCGACATTCGTGACCATCATTGCAGCGTTTTTCTGACGTTCAGGTTCGTGAAAATTGATATTGCTTTTTTACTTGCTGCCATAAAATTTTGGAATCCTCGTACTCATTCCTTTTTGCTTTAACAACAATGAAATTACACCATTGCCTGAAGAAATTAATGCCATTATTGGTTGGCCTATGGATCACCCTCCTTGCGCCCCTGACTTATCGGAGTTCTTTTATCAATTTTTCGAAAATTTCATGGGACTTGAGAAACGCAACGTTTCCGAAATTGTTTTTGGCCACGAAGTCGATTTATTGAGATTAATTGACCACTTTAGAACAATGGGTAGAATTAGTGATGCTCATAGGAGAAGAGCCCTTATTTTTTGCCTATTTTGTCATTATCTCTTCCCTCAAAAGTCGGAAAACTTTGGCCTTGCCTCCGTTATCTCTGTTGTTGAACAATGCGAGGTTGGTCGTTCACCCTCCTTACTTTGTTGCGGGGAGATGTTGCTTGCTTTAGACGACTTGGAAAAAGATCCTTACAACACTCCTATGACTTGTTGCCCTCATATTTTGCAGGTATAATTACATTCTTTAATCCGTTAATTAAAGTAGTAATTCCCTGTATTTCTAGTGTTCACGTAAATATTCATTTTTCTTGACAGATATGGTTGATGGAACGCTTATCTTTGATTATGCCTCCTGAGAACATGGAATCGTATAACACTAAAAGCTATTGTACTCGCAAAAGGTCGTACTTGTCACGTTCTGAGGACAGTTGGGTACGACACTTTGCGAGTGGAGAAGCTGTGATCAGGTGGGTTGTTCCATGGTGGCGTATTCAGAGAATGATGACATTGGATGATGAGGAGGGCTTGACTATTAGTGGTCTGCGGGCATTGACTTTCTATTTTCCTGTCCGCCTAATGCGTCAGTATGGCAGGAAACAAGTCATCCCAGATCGTGATACTCGTAGGCCTCCAAACCACTCCATTGTTAAGCGTTCCTTGAAGAGGTGGGTGGATTTTTGGGTTGCCCGTCCTAAGCTGGAGGTATTAGATCTTGATGAGCGTGATGCGAACACTTCGCGTTTCTACAAGAAGTGGATGACTGCAACCAACGCGACGGCTCGTGCTGACTATAGGGCTGCGGAGAGGAATGAATTTAAGAAGAAACGACCATTGGATGATAAAGATGCGTTTGTTCCTAACCCTAAGCGTTCGGAAAGAACTACTGCTAGCTCAGTCAAGGACAGACTTGGACCACGGACTGCACCTGTTTGGAGTCGACTAGGCCCGCTTAATGAGGAAAAGTCAAGGAAATCCAAGACCCATGCTGAAGAAAAGACTATGCCCAAGAAAAGAAAGTTGAGGAAGACTTATGACAAAGGAGCGAGTACAAGTGGAGTGGACAAGGAAGCGAATGA
>SNQN01002324.1:65089-76135 GCA_008642245.1 Bassia scoparia | reverse complement strand
ATACATAACTTTATCTACTAGCTCATTATTAAAGCAACGACCGCAACATATTGTTATGTATAACCTCAGTATAAGCATATATCAAACCMTCACACTAAATATTGTACCAATTCATCAATACTTTTCAAGTCATGCTTTATTAATCTTCATATCAATAAGACCACAATATCGAGCTAACATCCTTAATACCCTAAGCTATTCGACATAATCAACTTAATCACAAAAGTCTTCGAATATAAACTGAACTGACGAAACTCAAATTGTACACACAAATGAACAATAATACATTCACAGAACAATAGCACAACCTTCAATAAGCAATTAACAGGTAATCTTGAACAAGAAAACAAGATATTTTCCGCAAATGAATCAAAATCGGAACATATCTSACCTGTCCTCTTATCAAGCTCATTCATGAGATAAACTCGATTCTCCGCATCTTGCCACAATCTACCAAAACAAAAGATCAAATCATAYAACAATCAACAATCATGTGGTTGATTTCTAGGAAAGATGCTCGATGGTTTGATTAGATTTCTGCTKGTAATTAGAGTTGTTCTGGCCTTGGTAACTCAAGGGGTGCCAACCTAGTTGGGATGTCTTGATTACCTAGGTTGATTAGGGTGTAATGTTTTTTGGTGCTTAATGGATTTTTATTTTTACCGAGCAAAAAAAAAAAAAAACAATCAAGTCACGAACCACAAAAGATTCAAACAAAATCAACCACATTATTGATCACTGCAAATCCTTAAACACAACKGAATAAGATCAAAATTCACAAAATGTGAACAAAAATGAAGAATTGAGCAATTACCTTCCAGCAACGTAAATCGTAGCCATAGCAACAAACATAGCAAGCAAAAGAGATGAAATTCGAGACCTAACTGATATACTCCTGACACGTCATTCCCAATCTCTTYATCGCCTTCGTCGTCATTTTYTGAAAGCAAACAAACCTCGAGTCAACAGAATATCAAGTTACTCTTAACAAATTAATCCCCAAATTCAGACATATATTAATCCCCAAATTCAACAGAAATTCAACACCACAATTTTATAGCTTCAATTAAACAGAAAATGAAAACAAAAATCGAGCCCCAATTCGTTCATAATTCAGCGTAAATTCATTCATAATTCGTTCATAATTAAGCATAAATTCAAATTCATAAATATATTTACGTACTTTTTCTATCTTCTCAGATCATAATTGTAGAGAATCAAACACCAATGAACAGAAAAGAAAGCCAACAATATCTATTCATCACTGATCTACGAGTAAATAAAACCTATTATGTCTAGTTCTAAGAGTACTAAACCGAAAACACAACAAAAACCTAATTTATTAGTTCTAAAAACTTAGATTATTCGAATGTGGTTTTAAGAAAAACCAAAAATTAGCTTAATAACAGAAATATAAGAGGAGCGTTACCTTAGCGACGATGAGATTCGAGGAGGCCGTGAGCGCGACATGAGAAGGGAGAGGGGCGTGAGCAGCGAAAGGGAGCAAGGGAACAAATAAGGAGAGAGGGGTGGAACAGAGGTGAATAGAGAAGACGATGTTTGAGGAGGAGAGAGAAGTAAGGAAATGGAGGAGAGAGAGGCGAGGAGAAGGAGAGAGAGGATGTCACCGGAGAAGGGAAAGAAATGTTCAGCGGTGAGTTTTGGGATTTTGGGATTGGGGGTTTGGAGAAGGAGTAGACTCGAGGTGGAGGGGGATGTGAGTATGACTATGTGAATGAGTCGAATGAGAGAGGAAATACGCGAGTAAAAGAAAGGAAAAAAACTTTTTTTATTTTAAAAGAAATTTTTTACCGACCGAGGAAAATCGGTCCGTATACAGCTGATCATATTTTCATTTCGGTCCGGTATGGCGTCGATTTTCAACTCGTTGTCGGTAAAAATTTGTTTGTGTTTTGTTTTTTTTTTAATTTTTCGTGCAATGGGAAAAAAATGGGAAATAATATAATAACTTACGCCTGATTATCGATCGGTACGATTCACGCCGATCGATTTTTTAAATAGGTCAATAATATACGACCGACCGATTTTTTCGGTGATATTTCGGTCGGCATTAGGCGAAATTCTAGTAGTGCGTGTTCCTTTTTGGGTATGTTAATGATTATGTTTCAAACTTTTGTTCTAGGAATTCATAACTTAACGTCACCACTATAAGCATTCATAAAACCCAACATGTAAGGACATAGGGAGCAACTTACATGAAAATCCTGTAAACTTTAAATTACAATCTTCTTTTCTTCATGTAATTTTAAGACTTGAGTGTTTCTTTAAATTAACTTCTAGATCAATACTCTTTCTGTCCGATGTTTTTCGAAAGGCTCCTAACACGCAGTCTTGGATAACTATAATACTGTACAGTGTAACATGGTAATTTCAAATAAAGAGTATGCGATTGTTTTCCAGCATAACAACCGTGGGAACAATTCCTATGGTGTCGCACCAGTACTGAAATTTACATATCCAACCATATCCTTACATTATAGACATAGTTAGTTCAATATGATATCATATAAGGTGTAAGTTAATTGGTCTAGGGAATAGTGGTTCTAATACAACTAGTTCAGATGTAACTATCTTCCACAACGTATAACAATGTTCCTGGTATCAGTGTTTCTATTTGTTAATCTATTCAAAATTAGGGACTTAACACATTAAAAGACATAATGTTCTTATGGTATAAGTATACTGCTCAAATTAGGTCTTAAGTATTAATGCAAACACCAGTAGAAATCTATTAGGTTGTTGAATGGCAACAAGAGGCTTATCCTTCCTATTTCAGGAATTTTGCAAATTTAGGGAAATTAGTTGAGAGGTGCTTCAAAATTCATGGATGTCAACCTAACTTAAACAAATTTAGAGGAAACAAAGGGAGAAAGATAACAATGGTTGCACATGGAGATTTAGATGAGTATGGTGGTGATTCAGAGAGTGTTASACACATATCAATGGATTAGTATAGACAAGTCCTGGAATTCATGAATAAGGACAAGGCACACAATGTTTCAACCTTTGCAGCATATGCCAACATGGCAGTTAGTTCACAACAACAAGGGAACAATGCATTGGATAATGCTGCAGGTACTTGTCTAATTACTTCTATGAATACTACATGGATAGTAGATAGTGGTGCTACTAATCATTTTTTCTCAAATTTAGAGTTTTTTGCTGAATCAGAGATATGCCAAGTTGGTTAACACAATCACAATAGATAATGGAAGAAATGTGGTTGTTGAGAATATTGGATCAGTGGATATTGGTAATGAAATTGTTCTACATTTTTCTAGGGTTTAAGCATAACCTAATCTCTACACATAAATTATGAAAGGATTTATGCTGTGACTTGGTATTCACTCATGATAAATGTTTAATTCAGGGACCATATTTGAAAGAGTYACTAGTTCTTGGTAATATAAAGTCTGGTTTATATGTTGTGCCAGAAAATTCTTCAAGCTCTTCCTGCAATACTGCTAGTTTGGCTACTGATGATGAGACAAAGCTATGAAATCTAAGATTTGGCATTTTCTAATGAATAAGATACATCATATTGTACCGAATATAGCAAGTAATAAAGTAGACACCATATGTCAKGTGTGTCCTAAGGCAAAAYAGTCTAGACTTCCATTTCCTATGGAGACTAGGTTTACTACTGCTCCTTTTGAACTTGTGCATGTAGATGTGCGGGGTTGTAKGAGCCACTGCAGGCTCCCCACTTTTTGTTTGAGGAAAGAAACAAAGTATTAAAAGGGACAATAACAGTAGAAGTCGCCAATGAGTTTTAGGAGTTAAACTCATAAACCATGTATTTAGACTAATAACGAAAGGGACACGAATTAGGGACAAGTCTAAATAACACGATTTTCCCCTTCAATCCCATGAAGATGACTTCAAAGCATGGTAATGCGAACGAAAGTTTGAATTCGGGGACGAGGGTAGAAATACGGCGAAGTGCGTCGCATTAGCCTATAGACGACCTTTACTAATTTTCTCTCAATTTTAAATATACAAGTTATATTCAAAGCAATTAACCAATTTAAAACCTAATAAAGAAATACTAATTTGAAGTGACACCACATAAAACTAATTTAATAAGGCCAAATCGTAATTAAGTTTCATTAAGGGAAACTAAGCATGATTAATATTGTCCGTAATTATCTTAGTTTATTTTTTTTAGAAAGGTAAGACATTATCTTATTTTAACGTGATAATTATTCATTAAATCTTTTAACAAAATATGTGAGAAAAGTAATAAAAATGAATTAATGGTACAAGTATTTACATATGTACAACGTAGAGAATTGATTTTAAGACTCTCAAAACTTACCACTTCTCGTTCGAAGATTGTTGGTTGAGTGTTTAGTTGGATAGAGTTACGCTTCAAAATTGATAAATTAAAGATGAAAAACTATTTTATAAGAAAGAAGTTTTTGAAAGAAAGTAGTAGAAATAGTATTGTAGTAGAAGAGAAGTAAGAAAGAAGAAGAGTGAAGAAAAGAAGTCGTAGAGAGAGAATAAGTGAAGGGAAAGAAGCCCCTCATTTTATGAAAATCGAAAGTTTTTATAGAAGAAATGAGCAGCGGCAAATAGAGAAAATCGCTGCAGAATCATTGAACAATATACTTGTTCACTAATAAGTCAGCGAAAATCTCTATATAACGCTAATCAGAGCAATCAACGAACAAACGTTTTAGTTGCTAATGAGGTAGCGAATAAAATAAATAATCGCTAGCAAATTCAACATGTAAAATCATTTTATTTGGAAAATATCAGTAATGATTATATTTTATCTCTAAAATATCGACGAAGATTATATATTGTCATTAATATATTAGTGAAGATTTTATATTATCGTTATCGAATCAACGATTAAATAAATCATTGATGATAAGTCAGTGATTATATCTTTATTCGCTAAAAAGTTAATTATGGAAATACCATATCTTTTGATCTACAAGTCCAAATGAAACATGTAATATATTGTT
This sequence comes from Bassia scoparia, assembly GCA_008642245.1. NCBI lineage: Eukaryota > Viridiplantae > Streptophyta > Magnoliopsida > Caryophyllales > Amaranthaceae > Bassia > Bassia scoparia. The sequence continues at coordinate 71,138 of SNQN01002324.1, read as the reverse complement.
TTGAAGCTCTTTAAGTATATTATATGATTGTAATGTAATTKTGCAATAGTTTTGGTTAAAGTTAAACAATATTTTAAGAAGGCTTATCAAYGTCCAATATCACACAATTACTCAATCCTTTAGAAAGTTGAGCTTATCAATATCATCACTGAGTCTTTCCACAGGATAGAAGACTAAAAATTAGTGTCAACAGGGGTCAGTATAGGCATCATTCATGTGATGGTTTTACATGGTTTCTTATTGTAGTTGATGACTATACCAAGCATACCTGARATTTCTTGATGAAGAATAAAAGTGATGTAGTTGCTTTCCTTGAGCATTTCTTTGTGTATGTTGATACTCAGTTTAATTCTAAGGTTAAAACCATAAGACCTGATAATGCTAAGGAACTGTGTACGTGAAGGAAAGATTAGTGAAATTTATAATTCAAAAGGTATTTTTCAACACAAAAGTTGTGTTGACACACCTCAACAAAATGAAATTGTTGAAAGGAAGCATACGCATTTGCTAGAAATAGCTAGAAGCCTRTTCTTTCATTYAGAGGTTCCAATATGGTTTTGGGGAGAATGTCTTAAGTGTGCAACAMATTTAATAAACAGAATACCACTGAAAAGTGTAAATTTCCAATCTCTCTTAAAGACTTTTTGGTTTCAAACCTAATGTAAAGCATTTGAGAGTTTTTGGGTATTTGTGCTATATTTCTACCTACAAATCTCATAGACACAAGTTTCAACCTAGAGCCATACCCTGTGTCTTTTTGGGATACCAAGTGGGACAGAAGKCATTTAAAGTCCTAAATTTAACCACAAATCAAATACAAATCTCTRGAGACATAGTCTTTCATGAGAGACACTTACCTTTTCATTTCAAAACTAATCCAACTCAAGTTGATGAGCCAAATTTTCTTCTAAAAGGAACACCCTATGACRTTTTTGGTATGTTTGACATGCCATATTATTTGATCATAAACCATACACCACAAGACCCTGAGCCTCTCAATCAAACACAATCAATGTAAGCATCAACCAACATCAAGACAATCCTTCTAGTAACATTGAAACACATGATGCAGTAATCCACCCAATTGTTCCTGTTAGGACCTCTAGTGGACAACACAACCCTCTAGCATGTTTGAAAGGTTATGTATGTAATGTGAGTCAACACTAGTGCAATATTGTTCATTTCTCGTATTTTCCTAAAAACATAATGAAAAATATCAGTAATACAACAAGTCTCGTTAAGACAACGAGGTATCTGGAGGCTTCACAAAGTCTAGAATGGGTCAAGGCAACAGAACAAGATATTATTGTATTGTAAAGGAACAATACTTGGGTTACTACTGTTCTACMTAAATGAAAGAATGCAATTGGGTGTAGATGGGTGTACAAGGTAAAACTAAAATCTTATGGAAGTTTGGAGATATTGAATTATAACAGGGTTAGGGGTTTACACAAAAATATGGTATAGACTATCTATTAGGAAACCTTTTCACCTGTAGTCAACATGGCTACTGTATGATGTCTACTAGCTATTGCTGCAAGAAAAGAATGAAATACCCATCAGGTTGGACATATACAATGTGCATTATGCATTGGAGAGTGCTAATGAGATAGAAGATGGTTTATATGAGGAATGTCACCAAGGATCCTAATCTAGGGAACTTGGTATGCAAGTTACAAAAGATCCTTATGGATCTTAACCGAACAAGGGTTTACAAGACTTCACTCTAAACTAATTCATCAAGGGTATTAGCAGTCTAAGATGATTACTCTTTGCTCTTAAAATAGTTTTAAAAGGGTTGGCGATAATTAGCAGTAATACTGTGGATGATATCAGGGGGTGATGGGGATAAGGGTGAAAAAGTTCGATTTTTGGTTTGGGATTATGACGCAAGTCTCCAACACCCGAACCATTTTATCGGGTTGCGTTAAAATTTCAACTTCCAAATCAAACCAAATTGTGTTTTCACTCTCAAACCCAAACCAACCTAAGAAAATTCGGTTTTAGTCCTTCCGATCCAAACCAACACGAAGTTTTTAATAGTGCTGTTCAGTATTTGGGATTTGGTTTGAGAGTGTTTTGAAATTAACATTGTCTCACCTATAATTAACCAAATTACATTTAAATAATGCTAAGATTCCTAATAAAATGTACTAAATGACAAAGTGTCAAACTTAAATCCAACAAAAAAGTTTCAAACGATAGATAACAACTTAAAAACCAAAGTTTAAGTTTCAGTGAGTTAATTGGAGGGCAAATATAATATTGAGCTAATTAAAATAAACAAGCCATTGTAATAATATTTGGTGGTGCGTTTGGAGTTCAGTTTTACCTTTCTCACACCGGGACTCCAATTAGGAAATGCGAATAAAATAGAATTCGACTCGCCAAATCGCGACCAAATTAATAAAAACGCGACCATTTTTTTTAATACGGTTCGGTTTAGTTTTGGTATTTGGTTTTAAACCGATTTAGTTTCACCCCTAATAGGGGATGATGGTGATCAGATTGAGGATATCAATAGACATATGTACAAAACTTTCAGCATCAAAGATCTTGGATCATTGAATTATTTCCTAGGTATAGAGGTGTCTCATCTCAAGGATGAAATAATTCTAACATGGAAGAAATTCACTAAAGAACTGTTGCATGATTGCTCTTTACAGTGCTCTAAGCCTGCAAAGACACCATTACAAATAAATTTGAAGCTATAAGCTGATCTAGGTAAACTGTGCAAAGATCCCACTGAATATGGAGCCTTACTCGGGAAGCTAAATTTTTCTAACACAAACAAGGCCTGACATTTCCTTTGATGTTCAAAGCCTGAGTCTGTACATGCAACAACCTAGAGAGACACATGTGCAAGAATTGAATCATGTTCTCAGATATATAGCTAGCATTATTAGGCAAGGAATTCTCCTTCAGGCAACCAAACAACTAACCTTTAGGCCTATCGTGATTTCGATTGTGTCTCTTGTCTTGATTCAAGGAAATCAGTTAAAGGATACTTGCTTCTCTTGGGCAATTCTCCTGTCACATGGAAGTTAAAGAATCAATCTACCATATCAAGATCATCCTCAGAAGCTGAATACAGAGCAATGGCAGCAACTGCAACATAGATTAGTTGGCTGGTAAGGCTGCTAAGTGAATTTAATGTTACCGATTTGAAGCCAATTAAGCTACAGCGTGATAACAAGTCATCCATTCATATTGGGAAGAATCCTGTCTTTCATGAAAGAACTAAACATATAGAATTGGATAGTCATTTTACTCGAGACAAGGTACTTGAAGGGTTGATTGAATTGTCATACATGCCAACAAGAGATCAGCTTGCAAATGTGTTTACTAAAGCATTATCTAGTCCTCACCATAAAAATTTGATATCCAARTTAGAGATGATTAATAAATACCCACCTAGCGGGAGGGGGGTATTGGAGATCATACTACCTTAGCTGCTACTTCAGCAATTACCTCAGCTGCAAATGATCAAGTTCATGCGCCTCTTCTCCTATATTCAATTAGTCATTGTATTCTACTTTCTTACTAGCATGTATTGTACTTCGTACTTTGTATTAGCAGTTTGTATTAGTAGCTTGTAACAAACTCAAAAGTTTGTTATACATCATAACAAAATCGGGTCCTAATACCTGCTTCTAGATGCTTGTAATAATAGGTATATATACCCCTTTTTGTTGGATTCCATTATAATCAATTATATACAAACGCTTATCTCTCAAAGTTTTCTCTCCGATCTTCCATCTAGAAATATTTAGATATTAAATACCCGAAATAATAATAAAAGTAATAAGTTTATATTAATGTAATTAGATTTTAATGTTAAAGATGATACTGTGATGAATCAGTTTCCATTAATGTCATTGAAATCCGGGAGTAGTATTATTCCCTCATCCCTTGCCTAATAATATTATATGACAAAGTTTAAGTGTGTCTCTCATATAAAAGGATATGTATATATTACATTAAAGGGTGATTTTACTAGAAATGAAAGGGCACATAAGAATATACATATAAATGAAGGAAGTGAGAAATTAAGGAGTAAGTTATCATTTTGTTTTCTCCATAAAAGAAAAACACAAAACTCTTACTGTTTTTATTCATTAAAGAACAAATTAAGGAAAAGGCTAAAGAAAGGAGAATCGTTACGAATTCAAGAAAAGAACATCATGGATCAAAGTTAGTTACTTTGTTAGTATATTTTGTTGAATTATGTAAAGTCTAGATCCTGTTGTAGAAGATCTCATGAATGAAATCGGTAAAATTTTTGACACCATCTTCAACATTATTAGCATATTTACGTATGGTTTCGAAAGCAAACCTAGAGAACTAATAATACAATCTATTGTTTTTATTTATGTATTTATTTTTATTATTTTGGATATCAAGGACATTTCCATCATTTGCAATGTTTGACAATGTTAAGAAGCAAATTGACTGTTAGGAATTTATTTTCCATCACTCTTCATTAATCTGTCGAGAATAGGTTATATACAAGCTAATATTAATGCTATCAGGCCCTAAACGACAATTGGACAATAAACCTATCTAATGATACAAWAATATGGTCTAACATTGACAATATTAAAATGTTTACTCTATGGGTTATGTGTTGGTCAACTCCAAATCAGTCATATGCAAATCACAGTTACCACTCAATAGAATACCTTGACCCAGGCACCCTTACATGTATCCCAATGTTGCGGTCAAGGAAGTTGCATGAATTGAGCCAAAATGCGAATACTGTACGCCAAATCATGCCTAGTAAAAGATAAGAAAATCACAAGACCCACAAGTCGTCGATACATTTCTGGATCATCCAATAACTTGTTAGTGGAGGTGGCTAAGGTGTGATTTTGCTCAATCTGAAAGCTAGCCGAATGTGCCCCTAATAAGTCGGTCTCTTCAATAATATCAAGAGTGTATTTTCTTTGACACAAAAAATATCTTCGGCACTTCGAGCTACCTCAATACCAAGAAAATGCTTCAACAAGCCCAAATCCTTCATGTGAAAACAATCACTCAAATATTTCTTAAATGCAGAAATCGCAGAAGAATCATTCCTAGAAATAAAATCATCCACATAAACCAAGATACTAAGATAGGTACTATTGCTAGTCATCGTAAAAAGAGAGTAATCAGAATATGATTGCGAGAAACCATACCTCTTAAGAGAATTAGCTAGCTTAGTAAACCAACATTGGGGGGCTTGTCGTAAACCATACAATGATTTTCGTAGATGGCATACCATACCCGGCTTAGAACACTGAAAACTAGGAGGGGTTTTCATATAAACCTCCTTATCAAGAACACCATTATGTCTGCGTTGGTAGCAAGAGTGACTGCCGATTCGGGGCTGGTAACAACTGCTATTACACTTTCTGTGGTGGCAGAATCGGTAGTAGCTTTGGCTGCTATGTTTGTGGTGGCAGCAGCTTCCATCGAAGACTGGTGTGGACAGGGCAGCAGTCGTAGGGGAGCTACGGAGTGGACTTCCATGGGAAAGATTAGCCTCAACTAAACTCAAATCAGTATCAGTAGGTGTGACATTAGCCTCATCTAGAGTTGGTAACGGATATTAGACCCGCCCCGGATCCGTGGATCCATATTCATTTTTGCGGATATGGATCCTAAATTTTTAGACCCTACGGATACGGGTAGGATACAGTTCCTGTGTAAAAAAAAGGGATCCGGATCCATTTAGGTGAAAACACAAACCTTAGGTGAAAACTAAAAACGAACTTTTAATCTTGACCGTAGGATTTCAAGATGGACAGTCACGATTTAATCTATGTATATACTTGTAATTCAATCTGGGGTACATTGAAGGTTTAATGGGGTACGCGTGTCATGTTCATCAATGGTAGGTCAAAGTCTTAAGTACCCCTTTATTACTTATATGTACTCCTTAAAATGTAATATGTATCCACTTATTTTAGTTTTCACGTTCTCATATACCATATACATATAGAGTCAGGATCCAATGAAAATCACATGTTATATGAAAACGTGAAAACCAAAATAAAAGTTTTTA
>SNQN01002324.1:23191-46851 GCA_008642245.1 Bassia scoparia | reverse complement strand
TATAGTTAGTTTTAGGTGTTAAATGAGTTAATTAGTTAGTTTTAATGTTAAACGGATGGAAAAGTAATGACGTCAGTCTTTTTTAACGGAAAAACTAACGGCAAGGTTACRTGAGCTATTATACCCTGACCTCAGGGTTACCTGATCCTATCCTGAAACCTCAGGTGTATAAGAGCTATTAGGCCAAACCTCAGGGTTACATGAGRAAATTTCCCTTTTTACAAAAGTGGTGGTTAATCAACGTTTTGAACTTTTAAAGTTCAATCTATACATGGTATTCCCTRCGCATATTACGGTGTATAATAAAGTAATATGCTTAATGACACTTATAAGATTATGATCCAATGAAAAACATCGTAATTAAAAATGAGAAGCAAGTGAAGCATTTTTTACCGTTGGGTTCTTAGATAAGCAAGTGAAGCATTTTTTATCGTTGGCCTGGATTCTTAGATATATCAATATCTTAATCCAACATCTTTTTCTAATGGTGTGTAAATATTTTATATATTATCTTTTTGTTATGTAATTTAGAAATTWTTTCAGGGCAAAAAAGGTCCGCACACAAATTATCGATCAAATTGGGATTTTTGCTTTATAATATAACACAAGGTAAGAAATGTACGCAGATGCGTGCATAGTCTTTTAGGACAATCATTTTTTTTATYAATTTTTCATTATTATTTTTTTTATTTCATTTTTGAGTAAATATTTCTACTTTATTTTTTGTTTGAATGAAATAAATAGTTTTTTTTGGTTTTAAGATTAATATTTTATAACTAATCAAATGAAGTACGTTTTTATTTATTTATATTTTTTATTTCTTTTTTTACATAGTACATAAATTTTTTTTTAATTTCTATTTTGTTATACATTTATATGAATTGATCTTATATCATATATATTCATTTTTTTTAAAAATAATTTCTATTTCCTCTACATATAGATAAGATCGATATTTTTGGTTTTTTTAGAATTAAAGTCTTTTAGGGATGAAGTCTTTTGTATTATTTACATATTTAAAATTTTTGTTTTAGATAAGATTTATTTGCTTAATTTTAATTTCCTATTTTTTCAGTTTTTAGTTTCTTAAAGTTTTTAGTTTATTTTAGATTTACATCCTTCATGAATTAATTGTTTTAATATCTTTTGGATAAATATTTTTTGATTGTTATTTTGTTTACTGTTAAGTTGATAATAGAAAAATCAGAGTGGTTTTGATATATCTATATCTTAATTCGACATCCTTTTTCTTATGGTTTGTAATTATTTTTTATTTATGTTTTTGTTGAGTAATTTAGAATTTATTTGAGAGCAAAAAAGTTCGCACACAAATTATCGACAAATTGGGTGTTTGTTTATAATATAAGGTAAGAATTCGCGCTGCGTTTATAGTTTTTAAGATAATTAAAAATGTAATAAATATATGTACAATTCATCAATCATTCGACTATTATCAAGAGTGTGACATGAGTTGTAGATCAAGTTATTGATTTGTTTAGATATTTCCTTTTTTATTTTGTTGTTTTTATATAGTTATTTTAATTATTTTTGTATAAAAAATGCTAAGAATATTCTTTTTAATGTTATTTTTAGATGTATGATGTTGTTTAGTTGTTAGTATTTCCATTTTTTTATTTTAATGTTTTATATTTTTTTTTGATTTTTATTTTTTAATAAAATATATTCTTTTTTTGTTGTTTTTAGATCTTATTTTTAAGTTGTTAGATACTCCGTATATTCCGTTTTTTACTATTTAATATTTAGTTATTTAATTCATTTTTTTAATAGATAGATTCTTTTTATTTACTTTTATATTTAGCTTTTTAATATTTTTTACTGATATTTTGGGGCAAAAAAGGTCTGTGCAAAATTATCGACCAATTTGGGTATTTGTTTTACAATATTTTAATTTGACATCTTTTCTAAGGCATGTAAATATATTTTTTTTTTTATTAATGATTAGAATTTATTTGAGGATAGACCACTAGGGTGGGTGAGAATCGTCCTGGATCTCTTAAAAATCGTGAGGAAACTTTAACACTTGAGCTATCCTTCATTCTCTAGTTTGCTTTATAATGTTGGGAAAAAAGTTAAAATAAATGTTCCTCTACAAAAAAGGATTAAAATAGTATATGAAGTATATAAATACTTATTCCACGTACGTACTTGCAAACGCGTTGATGGAAGTGTGGATTTAGTAGTTAAAGTAGCACCGTTATAATACTATATCATAAACATCAAATCATTAAAATAACAAAGAGACAGTACATTAAGCTCTCGAATAGATTATAATCAAAGTCAACCATTTTCCCTGTTTCAAAAGATGCGCGTTCTTAAATCGTAACAGTGTATAATTATTGAATTGCACTAATTACAAAAGCTTCGTCGAATCTAGTCAAAAGCGAGTTAGGAGTTTTATTTTTTTTGTAACGACAACTTTTTGGAACCCGAAAGAAAAGCTGAACAACTAAATTATCTTAACTCTATCGAGTTTATATAATGCGCAAATGAATAGACCATTTTCCAGGAAAGAGTACCTATGTAGAATATAGCCTGACTTCTTGGACTTCAACGAGGTAGCTAGCTTCGTTCTTTAAATGGATTGATCAGTTATTAAGTAGGATACAATCCTTCAGTCGTCTGATTCTACTTTAGTATTTTTTTTTTTTTAAAATGGTTGTTGGTTCAAAAGAAACAGAAAGTTTAGCCATCGTAGTAGAAGCTATTTCTGATACTTTGAACACCACACCTACCCAGTACAATCCACACCAGGAAAACGGCGCATCGTCAGTCGTGTCTAGAGATTTGACGAACACTTTACGGTTATATTGCGCCGATCGCTCCTACTCATCCGACCAGCCGCCTTGCGTCCATATCCATCTGTCAGGTAAATTACTCATCGATTATTCATTTAAGTAAATTTTAAGTTTTATCTTTTATATACTGTAAGATTGTATTCTTCAACTTTGGTGAATTAACTCTTACTTAAAAAACAGATACTGGAAATAAAAATAGATTTGGTAGTATAGTTAATCAGTTATCTACAAATTAACTTTTTATTTTACATGTTTTTTATCTATTTCTAGCTTCTCTTTTTACATCTACTCTTTATTTATTTATTTATTTATTTATTTATTTATTTATTTATTTATTTATTTATTTATTTATTTATTTATTTATTTATTTATTTATTTATTTATTTTAATGTTAGGAACAATGAAACAAATTGATTTTATTAGAAGAAAATAATCAAGCAAAGCAGAGTTTAATTTGTTAGTTACACAAACTCACAAATTTAGTAAATTTATGCAGGTTTGGGAAATCATCAACCAAAAAATTCATTCAAAGTGAATGCTGGGAGTAACCTTAATAGGAGTGGGACTCAAAAAAACGGAGGCATAATGATTGTTACTAGTTCCGGAAGTGGTCCTATGTCTAAATACAAAGAGGTGGATTTTGATGTTGGCCATAATCTCAACGAAGGCGACCATCAAGTCAACGACAACGTCTACTATAATGATGTCGGAGAGGCTAACCAAAGATGTTAGCGCCGTATGTATTTGGGGTTGGGGTTGGGGATGGAAATGGTTATGTAGCCCAGGGCCAATTCAAAACTACACTATAATTTTATTTAATTATATTTTATCAATTTGAACTTGTGATCTACACAGTGGATAAGTCCTGGTCAATATATTAAGACCTCATCGATTTTTCTYAGTTTAAGCACGACGYTGTAGTGAGAACAGAGCTAAGCTTTTAGTACTCTGTTAGGTAGGATTTTAGGAATATGAGGTAGATGGGGAAAATGTGTATCACTTCACACACTCAACAATCAAGGGTTTGGATCTAGCTAGCTTGGGATAATGAGGTCCACTCTTCATAATAAGTTAGTTGTTCTTCATGCTTTACCATCATGGCTCCACTCTTCATAATAAGTTAGCTGTTCTTCATGCTTTTCTAGATTTGGCTCGTGCGTGAAGAGGATATTAGGGGTGCGTGAAGAGAAACGAAAGTCGTCCATTTAAATTAAGGATAGAGTCAGACTACAACTGTATCATAGGGAAGGATGATTACCTCCATGTTTACACAATTGGGAAAACAACGAACATGCTATTGCTCCATTATAGGATGAACTATGCTACGCTAAACTATATTTGGCTACTAAGCCAAGTGTGGCTAAGGAAACCTAAATGCTTAGAAAGATAGATGTTAATTTGTTTGATTTTGTTGTTGTTGTTGTTGTTGTTGTTGTTGTTGTTGTTTCTTCTGCTCCGTCTTCGTCTATTTATAGGCCTCAATGGTGGAGATCATGTGGTTACTAGCAGTTTACCCTTTGATGGTTTCTTAACCCTCTTTGCATATTTGAATCTCTGTGCTTTCCCTMCAAGTCTCCTTTGTTGCCTGATGTTTCATGGMCCTCTTCTGTTGGGCCGCTTCTCCCATGATCCMCTCAAGCGCTTGTGTTATATCGCTAGAATGAMTTAYGAGAAAAGCGCCAAGTATCATTGTCAYCAGTCTTCTATTTCTSGCTGATCATCGCCAATCGAAGTTACTGGTCAAACTCTTAGTCGCTTTTACTACTCTATCAAYCTTCAAAGTTAACCRATATGTTTTTAGTTAGTAACAAATTGCCCCCTTAATTTGCAAGGACGAATTCATTTGAGTCCTTGCGAATTAACGCCTCAAGCCATCGCCAGAGGACTTGTCATAAAACTTTTTCTATAGCGATAACCTTATAATTTATAACGATGATAATTTTGTGATCATCTCTATGTTTTCAATATAAAGTTGAGGTGGTTTTTGGAAGAAAGATAACACACAATTAATTAAACATGATTTCCAAGAATTACATACATTTACCTTTTTTGCTTTGGAAATTACTTGCTTGGAAAGCAAAGTAATAAATTGTTGCACTATCCCATATAAACCATCATTACCCAACCGTCATTTAGTGTATGATGTCGGTATTAAGTTGTCATGCCTTATCATCAATAAAGCACTATTCTCATTTAATGATCATAAATAAATTTTGTACTATACTTTGCGAATAAAAGACTTTATTTAACAAAATATTTCCRTTAATAATTCAGAAGGATAATTATAACATTGTCAAGCAATGTTTTTTGTACAAAATTTCTGAATTTGAAGTCAAAAATTAGCAAATAATTCTAACATTTAGAGAACTTAGGAAACTAAGGTCTTGCTAGAATCATATTATGACTAATTTACTTCTGATAAATGAGAAAATGGAGCAATTTTAATCGCTAACCATCTCATAGTTGTCGGAGTCGATCTCAATCCTCTTCATAATCCGAGCACGGGCAATTGCCTCCATACCTTGCAAGAACGGATCCGTAAGACATGAAGCTGAAGCGATGATGATCTAAGTTTAATATTTATGCATTTAACTCAACTTACTTTAAAAGCTTTCTGCTCTAGAAATAAACTCTCTCAACGCCCAACGCTTTCCAATAACCCAACCAGCGCTGTGAGCTGCGCCGAGCGCGTGAGGTTACCACCCACGTTCACCTTCGGCGAGCCTCGAATCTACGGAAGGCGGTAAGTTTGACCGCAACGAGCCGCTTTACTTCTCCTCTTTGAGTTGTTTGCCTTCTTTGTTAGTTGTCATTCCGCCTTCCCGGTTCATGGCAGGTTGGGTGTTTGGGTTCTTGGTGTTCGGTGGTGCTATCCTCTCGAGTGTAGTGCATCCGTCTTTTCTTTTCCTTGGGTCTAGTAGTGTTCAGTTAGAATTGGTTTCTGGCCGTTTGGTTTCCGGTTTGGTCGGAGGTGGGTTCGGTCTTGTGGGGGTTTCCGGGTGATGTTCTTGGAGTTGGGGTTTTCGGGGGCGTTGGGTGTCGGATATGGCTTGGGGTTTCAGGGTGTGGGTTTCGGGTGGGTCTATACGGTTCGGGTCGGGGTGGCCTGTTGGTAGGTCGCTGAGATATGTTCAGGGGATGGTTGCTTATGTCTGCTGGTTCTGTGAGAGGAAGCAATAATGTGGTATGTTGTCGACCGGGAGTAGATTGGTTCAAGCTGGTGGCTTGTGGTCTGCTCCTTATTCACCGGAGCATCGGTTGCAATGTCTCAAGTATCTTGCCTTTAAAGTCTTCTATCTATATGTGGCCGCCATCAATTGGTGGTGCACTCATCACGAACCCCTCAGGAGGTACCCTTTCAGTCTCGCAAATTAGACGACTCCTCTTCAGAGCGGGATGCTTGTAGTCTGTGGCTTCTACACATCTTGTTCTCAGGGTGTTCCGGTATTTGCATGCACTAGTTTGGTTCCCTCCTTCACCGTCAGTAGTTCCGGAGTTAGCTATTTGTTGTGTAGTGTTGTTTTTATGTAGCTTAAGTTTTTCTTAGTCTTGTGTTAAGAGGAGAAGTTACTCGTTGTTTCAGTTTATAGTATAAGCGTAAGGTTAGTCGACTTTAGTTAGCCAAACCAATTACTAGCAACTTGTGCTAGAAAGGGCTCTAAGTTGCTCCTGTTTGTACTTCCTTCAACACAAAAAAAGATAGCGATGGAGAAGAAGATGAATGCGGTTTGCCTTCGGTTCTCGCAAAACAGTGACACTTTGCCTTGCCCTTCTCCCCTTCTTTGTCATTGTCCCTTTCTCGCATCTCCATCTCCAGCCTCAATTTCACCTCTTTCTTCCTTCTTTCTTCCTCCTTCTCTCTTTCTGCTTTTCGGAGCGCGACTTCATCTGCACGTTGTTCTTTCCTTTTGTAGGGGTGGTCAGTTTCTTGCCTCCAGTATTTGAACCACTTGAACTCAAAMGAAACGAGTGKCTTCCTTTCCCTCTCCGTATACTTTTACTCCACACCATTGAGAGCTTGGCGAGCAATCTCATGGTTAATGAAGTTGAAGCCTTCTTGGCGTCGGGCCGTGTCAAGAACCCATCTTTTGAACTCTATTACTGTTGGCGTATTAGGCCAATTCTTCCAAGGAAAGAAGAAAAAGAAGAAAAACTTCTTTAAGAGAGAGAGAGAGAGAGAGAGAGTGAGAATAGGTGAGAATGTAAGATACAATAATATGAAAGCTTATATTTATAGCAAAGTGAAGGTCCAGTAATTTCCGTGCAATTCATTTTCCTTAGGTGTCTCTTGACCTTCAAATTTCTGTTGAAATCCTTCAATCTTTGTTTCAATCCCGCATGTTAATCACGTGAGAAGGCTTTGAACTTTCCAAAGGTCAAAGAAAACATCATCACGACGTTATCTTGAATCCATGTATCACCTGTCCTAGATGATTTTGTTACATGGTTTTATAAATTGACTATTTATCGAAGGTGTCTAGGTCAAGATGGCTTGACCATAGGTTTATTGGAGGTTTTCAAGTTTTGATGTACATTTACGTGAAATGCAATTATCATGTAGTTTCTAGTAGGTTCTTTAATTCAATTAAGCAATGTATATAAATTTAAAACTTAATAGTTTATTTTTTATTGCATCTGTTTCATTTTTTTAGCATATAGTTATAGATAGATTATAGAGTTAATAGATTTTATGTATTTATATTTTAATTTAAATTTACTTTGGTGCAATATTTAAATTTAAATTTTAATAGATTATTTAATTTCATTAAGTTTTTTTTTAAATTAATAGGTTTATGACATCTCTATGCAACGTGAGGTTAACATTGCATGTTGACAGGATATATAGTGTCATCGTTGTATGAGTATCATTCTATTTTAGTATATAGTTATAGATTATTACTCAGATACAATACAAAATATTATAATAAATTTTACAAAACACATATGACAATAGTAAATAAATTTTATACAGTAAGATTGAATCTAATACAGATGGTTACCCTCATTATTCTTATATATTCTCACTACCTAATGAGTAACACTACAAGAATTTTGTGTAAGGCCGACCGAAATTATCGACCGAAAAAAATTGGTCGATAACACCGACCGACACTGATCGCAATTGGTCAGTGGAATTTCCCAACCGATTAATCGGTCATTATGACCGACCGATTAATAGGTTGGTAAATCATTGGATTTTATAACCCCCAATTAGTTGTTAAAATTAAAAAAAAACAAACCCAAAAAATTTACCGACCGATTTGAAATTTGGTGGATAATGTTTTTTTTTTAATTTTCCAAATCAGACTCCCCTTTTGTTTCCTTATTCTCTCCTTTTATTTTTTGACATCCGAAACACTCAAACCCCTTTTATTCTCTCACAGTCACTCCTTCTCTCTCCTCAAACCCTAACACTCAAACCCTTCATTCACTCACTTCCTCCATTAACCTCCGGCGACCCCTCACTCCTCAATTTCTCTCTCCTCATTCGACCTCCTCCTTTCCTTATTTTCGACCTCAATCAAGTACCTCCTCCTTCTCTCCTACCCTTATTCACTCCACTCGTACTCACACTCCCAACTCATAGAAACTCAATCATTATTCTCAAAAATTACAAATCTGTCATTTTTTTCGTTTTTTCACCCAAAAAATCTGGGTTCAATTGCGATTTTAGAAGTTTAGGGTTCACGAATTTCACGAATTTGGGGGTTTAGGGTTCGTGGCTCTGTTGGGTTTAATTTTGGGAGTGTTAGGAGTTGCATTCACACTCCTTGAAGTATTTCAATTCTCCTTTAAATTTAGTTCAATTTTCAGTTTTAATTCATTAAGTTAATTTATAATTCGAGCCTGAATTCGTTTTTTTTCCTTTTGGAATTTTTGTTTTCATGTGGATTTTTAGATCTGATTTTATGACTATTCTTGTTGGAAATTTGGAGTTGTTTTCACAACTCTTTCAGGTATAATTCTAACCCTTAATTTGAGTTTTATTTTCAGATTTAATTCTTGGAATAATTACTGAATTTTAGCCTTGTTTTGAGCTGATTTTGTGATTCGAACTTTAATTTTGATATTCTGTTGAATTGCAAATATCATCTTGAGTTGTTGCAGTTGGCCGTGTGTTTTGAATTGTGAGCCACTGTTAATTGAGTTTTGCTGCCGAAAATTCTATTTTGAATTATTAAGTGAACTAGATTATGCATACTTGAAATTATAAAGTGAACTAAAATGAATTAAAACCTTTTATGATTAAATTATAAAGTGAACTAATACTTAACGGAGTTACTGGTATGAAAAATKGGAAGACTGCAGTYTGGYATAGGAGGCATTGTGTGAAAAGAGTTGGAAATGACTCCATTTTTATGTATGATAAAACTGTAATTAATACCGAAAGAATGTTGTGTGTGTGTGAATCTAATGGCTTGAATCTATGCGAATAAATAGGATATTTTTCTGCAAAAGACTTTCGTTTTGTGTAGTCACCAGAAACCTAGATATTGTATCTTGCAATTTTTTCGAACGCCTTTTTTTTGTAAGCATGCAGAGCTCTTTCTAATTCAAGTTATTGGAATTTTGCCTCTATGATTTTTTTATTTTTTTTGGTTTTGTTAATCGTTTCTTTACTCTGTTTTAGGTATAGTTATTCCAATGCTTGAAGCTGTTTTAGATGTTTTCCCTGTTGAGAAGCTCACTGTCCATTTTCATGATACATATGGACAAGCTCTCTCAAATATCCTTCTTTGAGTTATTTCTCTCCAAGTAATTAAGAAGTCCCCTCTCATATTTCCTCACCTCTGTATCCTAGGGTCCTTGCTTCTAAATCTAATTTGAAAACTTGTCATTAGTTGCGTAATGCCTTGGTTCAACAAAGAACTAAAAGTACTATCTTTGCAGATGGGTATCAGTGTAGTGGATTCATCTATTGCCGGTCTTGGTGGCTGACCATATGCCAAGGGTGCCTCTGGTAATGTAGCCACGGAAGATGTTGTTTATATGCTCAATGGACTAGGAGTAGAGACTAATGTAGACTTGCAAAAGCTCTTGCTTGCTGGAGATTTTATCTGCAAGCACCTTAACCGTGCTTTTGGTTCGAAGGCTGCCACTGCCTTGAGTAAAACGCTCGCACATGCATCTAAAGTGTAAGAACACACACAATGTCACAATAATTCTTGCCTGTAAACCATACTGATTTACTTCTGTCTTTTTCCTGCATAACATTGGAAAAAAAACTCGTAATTACCTGGTATATATATACGAAGTATATGTTAAATTTTAATTGATGTGCTATTTGAGATCGTTGTCTTGTGTATATATTTTTTTGAAGAGCTCTTAATTGGCTGTGCAAAGTGAAAACTCATTTCCGTGAGATAATTGTGGTGGCTGATTGTTGACATTAATTGATTCCGTTTAAATAGGGTCTAGAAGCCGCTATCGCAGCAGGTGCCAAGGAAGTAGCAGTGTTTGCTTCAGCTTCAGAGTCCTTTTCAAAGTCCAATATTAATTGTTCCGTTGAAGAAAGCCCGAAAACCGATTTCATGAGGTAGTCAGTGCTGTAGAAAAGCTCTCTTTACCTGTCCGTGGGTGAGTAATGCAGTAATGATTTTTTCATTCATTTTCCTGGAAGATTTTTTTTTTCAATTATGTACATTACTTATGCTTTTATATTATCAGTTGGTTGTCATTTGGCTAACTTTCTTCTTATGTAAGACCAGAAGCTTCCTTCTATTTTTCCTCTTCTTAGGCAGGTAGGACCTCTTGGCATTTTTAGGTTATAAATGTTGTTGGCGTATATTTTTAAAGTTACTAATGTTTCATGGACTTTCCTTATTTTGTGAAGGCATGCAAATCTAGAGAGTTGTTTCTAAGTGACTTTTGTCATAGTTAATTGAAAGATGTGTGTAATCTGGTCAGTTTTTGTAATGAGATAGATTTCTAAATTTTCAAGTTTTAAGCACCACAAGCACTAGCATCAACAAAAATAACTGCCACCAAATGAATTTTCACCAAATGAATTTTAGGTGTTATGATATTACAGCCTTGCGCTTCAAAATGTTAAAAGAATATAAAGCACTATACAAAGTTACAAACTGATGTTTCATCTGTACACATCCTTCTTCCCTTGAAGTTTAGAGAATGATTAAAAGAACCTTAGGCTTGAAGAGTACTATTGATTCATGATACAACTACGGGTAGTTGTATATTTCTTCTTGTGGATAAAATATTTAGTGTTTGATACATATTTGGTATGTTCAGATTCAATTCTGGTTCACATTGGAGTGGATTCATGTGTTTTGCAAGTATGTATGGTTTTTAATTTTGTTGTAATTTGGGTGAGTTGCCTATATTTTGTTCAGTAATGCATGATAATCTTTGATGATTGGGACAAAAAGATGTTTTTAGCACCCTATGCTCCTAATTTTTGCAACTTTTGGTTGCATTAACTAAAAGAATATACCTAGCTTCGTAGCTCATCATCCTTTTGTTTTATGATTGTATGAACATATTAGAGGTTATCTCAGCTAAAAATTAGATGGTCATTTAAAATTACAGATAGTGCTTGCTAAATTTTGGTCAATGAATTATCGAGCCTTGTAACCCCAAGCTTTTTCTTCCTTTTTTAAATGATTTACTTTCACTGTATTTGCTTTTGATTTCCATTTCATTTTTACTTTTGTTTTGTATTTCTTACTACCATTTCTTGCACAACGTTTTCTCCAGTAGTCTTCCTCACATGGTTGTAGTTTTCTAATCAAGCAATTGATGTTAGCCCTTAAGCGGCTGATTTCAGGTTTTTTATTTTGTCATATCCTGCTGTAGAATGTGCAGAAGTAGTGCTTTCGGGACGTACGAAGGAGGTCCTTGGTCCTCATTTTTTATTCTCTCCTGATGGATGGACTGCTCTGCACGAAGCTTGTTATTTTGTCCATGAGCCTACGCTGGAAACATTCCTTGATTCTAGACTTTTTTCGCCTGATCTCAGAGCCGACATGCCCAAGGTAAAAAAACATCTTCCCCTTAAAACAAGCCCTTCCGCTCAATGTCGCACTACGTTATTTCAGGTATTAATCAACAATCAATTTAGTTAAACTATATTACAGTATGATTAAAACAACATTTTTCATCTGATATATCGCCCCTTTCTTGCAGGACTCGAATTTACAGGAACCCTGAGCCCTCCGTTTTCAGCCTTCTTAACTACTTTTATACACGCACTTTGATTATTTCGTACAACAGTTTGTTTGACTGATTTTGTTCATTGTTGTAATACAAGTATATTTGTATTTTTTTTATGTAATAAAGTATATTCGTATATTGGTATTTGTCAAGTAAAAAATCCATTTGGGAACCAAAGTGCATATTTTGCACTGCTGGGATTTCTTTTTTTAATAATTCATATCAATTTACCGACCGACCATTCGATCGGTAATCCCTTTTTTTTGCGCATTAGAGGGTTTACCGACCGAATAATCGGTCGGTAATACCGACCGATTATTTGGTCGGTAAACCCTCTTTTCCCTCCATTTTTTGGTCGGATGATATTCGTTGGGAATCGGTCGGTAAACCTTTACCGACCGAATTTCGGTTGGTAAAGATTACCGACGAACCTGATTCCGACACCTGTTACCGAAGCCAATTTTCTTGTTGTGTAATACCAAATTCCATTATGGACATGAATTTAGTCGAATAACGGAGTAGAAAAGTAAATACCGTGCATTGCACGGGCCCTAAACTAATTTACGAACGAAGCAATTGCAAAATTTATTTTTGATAAAAAAAATTAAAAAAATTACTTAACTAACTAACTAAATAAAGAAATAAATAAATAATGCGGATGTTTATCTTCATTGTGGTGAACTACTCACGAGGGCTAATCTTTCATTCGCAGCTATTTAGTAATAGCTTGGGCATTTTCGTCATTTCGCGTGAAACTACTTCAAGGCCACTCACGTGCCTCCGTTACTTTACTTCACTTCCCAGTTTTGATTCAAATTTCCGAAAATCATTAATTCTCTCTCTCTCTTCCCAACTCATGATCTTCTTCCCTGTAAAATTTAAAAAAATGAATGCACTTCTCCTTCCACAAATTATCGACAAAAACTTAAATTCAGGTTAAAAAAATCCTCTCCAAATCAAGTACTCGACTTATCGCACAGAACTCGAAATTCCAATTTTGATCATTAATTTTTCGGAGGGTGTTAATTCGATTATCCAGCGTCATCAGCTTCATTTCCTGTGTGGGTGATTATTTTGTGTCGTGCTTGTTGGAGCTGTCTTCAATGTCGGACTCTGATTCTAGCAGTGATGAGGTAAATTAGCCTCTTATCCTAATATTTTTATACCTCTTCTATTTTGTTGTCATTTARGGTTACGTTGTTTTAGTGTCTACATCGATAGCAATGCACCATTTTTGTTTTTATGTTTGATAAATTAGATGAYTGTAGTTGTGCGTGTGATCAGTAATGTTGAATTGGTGTTATTGTTTGAGTCTYAGACTGTTGTTGCCTTTTATTTGGGAAAAAACCCTTTTGTTGAATTTCGTCTGTTACTTGTCGTATGTTTGAAATTGAGCTGTGCTTTCTGCCAAAATTGTAAATTTTCCAAATTTCATTAGACTTCAATTAGCGRATTTCATCTAGTTATATTGATTAATTTTTGTTAACACTTCTGTTGGTATAGGTTATGGTGTAGTTTGTGATGTTTGCGGTTTTTCTCTTTTCCTTGACGAAGTTATGAATAATTCCAATGTCAATGAAATGCTATGTTGTCAGGGTCATGTCACTCATTATCAAGGAAGTGCATCAACTTGGAATAAGAATTTTCACCCGGAGTATTATCGGGTAAGGAACTCCAATTTTCTTTTTAGTTTGCGTTTGTTGTTGTAACGTTGATTTGCCAACAAATCCTTTGGTCTAACCCGTGGGGTTTTTTAATTGTGAAGGATAATTCACTTAGCAGAGGTGGTTATTTGAAAGAAGATCGGATGATTGTCCGGGAGCTCCTTGCTAATAGTGGTTATCCCAATATTCGATCTAGAGCTTACCGAAGAAGAAGTGGGTCGGTGAAATGGGATTGTTTGGGTTGTTTTCATTGGTTGACAAGTCGTTGCCCAGAACCCTTTGTTACTCGTTGGCTTATTGGGTTGATGTACCGAAAAGGATTCTTAGAACCCCAAGGGGTGTTAATATTCATCTAGGCAAACGTCACGTAAAATGGGTTTTTGCTATTCCTGATGGTCCTAAGCCTGTTCCCAACAAACATACTTTAACCGAGGCAATGGTGAGTGAGATTAATGACATTAAGAGGGTTTTTGGGTTTCACTTTGGCAAAGGGACATGGGGCATAGACAAATAAAAATGGAAAATGCTGTAATGAAAAAAGTCGAACTTAAAGGTGAGATGTCTTTCAAGAGGGCATTTATGATGTATGATTTGAATGAGGTGTTTTGTGCAACTACTTGTCATCGATTGTCCCCTAAGTTACTTCCAAAAGCCAGTGTGTATGCCAGTGCTAGTGAGTACGATTGGTGTAGTTTGTTGCTTGACCATCTAATGAAGTCTTTGCCAAACTTTGCAAAGCGTTTCTACTATGAGGGTTTTTCCCGTTCTTGTGAAGGATGTACAATGTTCCTTGCTGTTAGTTTATGTCAACTTTTTATCATTTTATTTATTTCTTCTTTGTTTTCCACAATTTCGTTGGCTGTGTGTGACTTTTTTTTCCATGGTAGGTGATGTACCTTGATAGGCTAAATCGCAAACTAGTCGAGTGGGACTTTTATCCTCGTATGCAGGTTTGGTTTAGGGAGAATATGAGGCTTGCACAATTTGAGGATGTGACGGGCACAGGGGACTATAGCGCACTTGGAGTATTGTTTTATCTATTGTTGCTCCTTTTGTCATAATATTTAATGTGTTGGTTAGTTGGTTGACTTGATATTATGTTATGCAGTGTTTGGACTTGGCATATGGGGAGAAGCATCCCTTAGTGATGCGTGATGCTGAACCCCC
Source organism: Bassia scoparia (assembly GCA_008642245.1). NCBI lineage: Eukaryota > Viridiplantae > Streptophyta > Magnoliopsida > Caryophyllales > Amaranthaceae > Bassia > Bassia scoparia. The sequence goes on along the minus strand of SNQN01002324.1, from coordinate 32,033 downwards.
TGCAAATATGAGTTCCGTTGCTGAATCGAGTAAAGAGTGTAGTTATTATTGTTAAGGTGTCACTAGGAAGAGGGTGCAGTCGAAGTGCACCAGTGTTGGGAATCCTTACCTGAGTAAAAAAGCAAAAAAAAAAAAAAAAACAACGTGCTAGGCAGAATTTCATCAGGAAGTTTAATGACGGTGAGGTTCAATTATCTGTTGTTATCATTCAGTTGTAAATTCGTTTTTTGAGGTGTGTGTGTTTCAAAATACCACCTTGCGTATTTTGTGTTTTGTATCAATGCGTGGCGTTTTCTACTTTGTTCAGTGCAATTATTCATTCATTTTGCACGAATTAGAAAGTTCAATTATATATTTTCACTCAATATGGGATATTTATCTCAAACCTTAATCACATTTTGCCTTTCTTAGTCTATCATTTCTGATATTTTTCCTTTATGATTTCCTGAAAGTTATCTTTTTTCCTTTCCCTTCCTTTCTTTTTTGGTAGTAAGTGGAAGTGACCCTGCTACAAAGGAAGTAGTTGGCATAGATGGGGAGGTCAATGGTGTTATTCTTGACAATAACAAGGAGGTCAATGGTGTTATTCCTGACAATAATAAGGAAGATGCGGATGAGTTGAAAAACAAGGAAGATGATCAACCCGAGTTAATTGTCAACAATACACCTTTTGCCGATGTACGGGGAGTCGTAGCAGGACTCTTGGAAATAAGACTAGCGGTGCTGAAGTCGAAGCTACCATCCAAAATACTTGTGCATATGCCATGAATAATACATCGCCTCCTATGATGGAATCCGAGTATTGGGGATATCCTCATGTGGAGGACCAATTAAATCATTCAAAGGATGCATGTGCGAATTCTAGTAGTGGTAGCATGGAACTTTTACCTGGTTTTGTAGAAGGTATTGTGAAAAGTCCAGAGACCCCTAATCATGATACAACTCAAGAATTCAGCTCTACGAAGGAAGATGACCGAGGAAAATCAGTACCTATTGTTGAGAGGAGTCGGCCGCAGCTGGAGATTAAATCTCCAAGCCGATTGAGTCGGAGCTACATCACTAGTTGGCGGCTAGCAGGCTTTGCTGGGTTCAAGAACTAAGTCATGAAATATGTTCTTAGTCATATGCAGTTAGAGTAATAAACTGACTTGTTTTTTTATTTTTTGAATTTTTTCCTCCATGTTCGTTTTTTTTAAGTTTAACTTACAACCAGTTCTTTGCCATGCTGTTGTAGTGTAGATCCTGTTGTGATTCTATGTGATGTTGTTTATGCTATACTGAAGTCGTTGTGCAGCATTATTGAACTCTGTGATTGTGAGTTGGACTACCAGGTGATTAGTGTGGTCTCCTTTAAAACATTTGCTGTATTGTAGTTGTGAGTTGTGTATTGCTGTAATGGGTTTTTTTAGTATGTCTGGGTTACTAGCCATATTTACATGAAAGTGTGGGCCAAGAGATGGATTACGCGGAGTAAGAAGCTAATGATGTACCTAGGCTTTGCGCTGTGTATTCCTTTGTACAACCTTTTACAAGGTTCATACTGTTTTAACACAAATGTATTAATATCACATCAGTTGATGCAAATTGACTTGTAGGGTAATGTTCTTGCTGATGAGGGTGCCTTGCCTAGTATAGTCTCCCGGTTGAGTGAAGAGTATTGGGAATTTCTCGGGAATGAAGTCGACAATGTAAACTCAGTTTGTACTTGAATTTTAACATTAGTAATAGGGTTTTATTTGTATTTTAACATTAGTAATAGGGATCTAATTCCTCCATTAATTGGCCTATTTGATAGGTTTTCATTCCGGTTTGGGATGAGGGTAGTTGGTGGTGTCTTAATTTCTCTGTTAATCGGACAGAAGTGCGAGTGTTTGACCCACTACAAAGGGATATTGGTGACTTGCTGAAAGGATCTGTCTATAAAGTGGTATGATCATGTTTGCATTATTGTAAAGTCATGAAGTGTTTGTTTTTTTTATCATTTTCTTTTTTTTGAGGACTTAGCTAGATACGGATGTTGATTTCTTCTTATGGATGTTGATTCCCATGTTGCGTTTTTCTTCATACTTCGACACTGTAAGTCTTTGCAATGGAGCATGTAATGGCCAAACTTTCTTCATCATGGGAATTAGGGCTCTGCAGTAAATGGCCTTTGAATGAAGTCAAGCTTGGTGTACCTTGTGTGGGGTATGAATATATATTCTTCTGTTGCACTCCTTGTTGATCTTTAATTTTTTATGTTTGTTGTTATGAAAAAGTTTCATGTTAAATGGTTATGGCTGGGTGTGATGAATAAGTTTTCATGTTAACTTGCAATAACTCGACCGGTGTGGTGATGTTGCTTGGTATTAAGTGCAGTGCTGATCAAATTCGTAGCAAGTTGGAAGTGGTAAGTCAAAATTAATTGGAGTTTTCTTGATGGCTATGATTTCAACAGTATTAAATTCATTATTTCGTATCTCTCCATTTTAGGTTGCTAATGAGGAGGACAGATCTAGGTTAATGGCTGAAGATATTCTCAGTCAATATAAGAAGGAGAAGGAACATGTGCGATCTTTAGATATGTATGGTTAGAACTAACTAAATACTTTGATGGTTTTGTGGGCTTACATAATAACTTATTAATTGTAGCTTCCAATACTCTAGTGTTAATTTAAAWTATTCTCATTTACCAGTTTTTTTATGTTTGTAAAATATGYTGTATTGAAAATTATKAGATTTAGACTTATTTGTACTTTGCATTGATCCAAGGTGTTTAATTACATTACATTATATTTAAATTTCTTTGTACTTTGCATTGATGAAAGGTATAACGACATTTAAAAGTATTTCTACCTTGCATTGATCAAAGGTGTTACATTACATTATATTTCTACTTCTCATTGATCAAAGGTCTTACATTACTAATTTTACTCCTTTACATGTTTTTTTGGTTCCTGTAACCCTATAATACAGCCAGTAGAAGGAACCCTATAATATAGCGAGTAGAACATCATAGGAGTAGAAAGCCAAAAGATTTAGGGTTACTTAGTACAACAAAATATTATACAATTAAAGGTTACATTTAATTAATCCTTCACCAAGCAAGTCCCCTCCCAGCCTCCCTTTGTTGCTCAGTTTTGGTTGATTTCACATTCGGATTGCTTGTGGAGCACTGCAATTCCACCACCTTTCCCTATTGGTTGTGACAAGCTGAATTCCATATCATTGAATGTTTGAAGCTCTTAACTTAAAATAGCATTTGAAGATTTTGTTTCTGTCAGGATAATCATTGGGGGGTTTTGCATGTTCATTATGGTCGGGAAGGTGCTTCGGTCTATTCCTCTGTAGTTCCATATGAGGAATGTGAAAATTTCGCCCTCGCCTTTTTTACTGTACTTCCGTTTCCTCTCTGAATCCAAGTCTTGTGTGCAATACATTTGTATCTTGGTTGTCCTGCCATATCTTGGGTCTACACTCTTGCTTTTTGTTTCCATTTTGATGTTCATTGCGTTGATCTCTTCGGTATTAAACTGAACCACCTTGAAGTACCTACAGTAGCTATTAATTATAACCTCATTAGCACCTCCCTTCAACAAGCAAGTCTCTCGTCTTATAGGCAGGGAGGATGCTGTAATCCTTGACAGCAGATCGATTCTTAGTCGGAGGTTGCTTGTTGCAGTTCTTCGCATCTGGCTCTCGTAAGTATTTCTCATGTGTTTTGGCATAGTGCATAGCAGATCTGAAAGTTAAGGGGTGTAGAATGGTAACACAATTCTGTTGACGACCTTAACTATATCCACCTCTAGGCCTGAGATGTTCGTTGGATAGCATACATGATGGAGTAGAGTTTTACAGTCCATGCGCTTGAATTGCCTGTTGTAGTTGGAGTCGATGGTTGCTACTTCAAGGCACGCTCTTTTGTCAAACCTTTCATATATTCTGAGATGATCTTCTTCCTCACACTCATCTTGGTGTAGGGTTTTAGTGTAAGGGAAATAAATTGGTGTTGGTATAATTTTTGCCTTTTTGTTAGAATAAATTTTTTTGGCCAGTTGCACTCTCATGTCTGCTCTCTTCATCACAATTTTTTATAGACTCTTTTGTTTTGATATTGATCAATATGCTTCTGACCACAACAATGTGGTCACTATTTGTAGACTAGCAATAATTTCCCTCCAATTGCAAAGTTGAGTTTCTCAACAACCTTTTTTCCCTCCATTTTACATTGTACTTGTTTATGTTTCCCTCCAATGCATTCCATTTTACATTGTACTTGTTTGCATAGCACCATGCTTCCCTCCAACTCACTAATTTTACTTTATGTATTACTACTTTCAAGTTTTAGTTCTTTTCCAATTTGCCCTCTTATTTTTCAGATTTACTCCTTAATTGTAAATATGGGTCTGTCCAAAAATGTTCTTTCCCCCTTTAATTTAGTGTTTATTTTTTGCTTACGCTATGAATATGTTATTTTCGCCGTACTTTTGTTTACGCTAAGAATATGTTACTCATACAATTTAGTTAAATAAACACTTAATTAAACGATGTTACTAAAAGGAGGTGTATTTTACTTACTTAAACTTATGTATAAAAATCAACAATAATTTGTAAAACGTCACACAACTACTAAATTTACGTAGTATTATTAAAATACAAGCAAGGACCTTGCCATTTAACACTACTATCATTAGAATACAAAGGCATTACGTTTAATACAAAGGCATAAACCGGCAACTACACAAGCATGAAAACTACCAAATTAACTGATATAATTATCAATACATTCGTTTCGAAATCGTGGGAAAATTGGTCCAGTTGTTGCTATTGTTGAACAGGTCACCTTATATGGTTCATAACATCAAGTGCCTGAAGTCTTCCCTGGCTCCGATGATCTGTTCCCGAATGGCAGTGTTGGAGGTGCTTTGGGCTGTAATCAATTTTTTCAAACTAAATTAWTTTGGAAAAGCCAATTACAAAAATAAGGAACGAAGTATATAGGATCACTGACATTTATGTAATCATTGTCAAATTTGGATTGAACTAACTGTAATAGACGCCATCATTTGGAGGAYTGATTCGGTTCCTTGCTTCGGCACAATGATTGGTCTTGCTTTAGTCCTTGACTCATCCCACAGTAGGATGACACCACCAGTGGGGCCTTTGCCCTCCACCACCTTGAAGCTCATTCCTGTGGCTAGCCTGGGGTACAAAATATTCATAAACCCGATCTCAAAAATGCGGGTTTCGGTCATCAGCATGACCAAGGGGTTGTGCATCTAGACGAATCGGTTGAAAGTGTACACAAACGATGGCCTTGAAACATCCCTTGCATTCCAAAATATAATGGTAGACCCCCTCCGAATTAAGGGGTGCCTCTTCTCATTATCAGGACCAACACGGACACAATATAACCGCGACAATGGGTCCAACTGCCTGGTGTGGTTTGTGAACACGAGGAAATTGATTTGTGGAGTCTTGCGGTTCACATGGTAGATGTACACTACTTTTGAGTCGTAACCCATTACCATATCAATGGGAGTACGACCGAGGTGGTAGATAGGCCCACAAAGTGAATTTGCAACCTCAGGGCTATGACACTCTTCAAGCTATTAGGAATGATCAGAGTGCATCCTTCAAAATGAGCAATTTCTTCGTGCCAAAGGGCACGCATGACCCTCAAGATACTCATCCTTTCATTTAAGTCAAAAATGTTTGGTAGATGAACTGGGTGGTATTCCCCATCATCACCAACCAKCACGACATTTCGGAAGTTCTCAAGCCACTGCCTAGTTGGGTTGAATACCATATCGCGTAGCACTTGAAGTTGGACGACCTCTCCGGCTTGGTTCTCGGCATCCATGTTCATGTAAGTGAATTTGTTGAAGTCAAGGGGTTGATCACCAATAAAGCCCCTTTCCCTGATATGTGATTGGGTTGTGTTGGGTCCCTTAGGTTTTGAGTGATGACAAAGCAATACAGGGAACATGACACTTAATGGTGAAAATAGTTGGTTCGGGGAACCAGCTATTATAGGATACCTGTTTCCCTAGACAAGTTAATACTTATTGTGTATATATTGAAACTAACTTGTTTTACTACAAGGAACAGCTGAATACACATAGAAGCTCAAACTGGTACATTGAACCAGTAGGAGCTTGTTTCCTGACTGTATACTGACAAAAGTCATATACCTTTTTATGCATCTTAACCATGTACATATGCAGTAATAAGGTCGATTCCAAGACTTGAAGATGAGCCTGTTCGAAGCCATCGAAGAAAGAGGTTGTGTCATTAATTGAAGTATTCAAAGGAAGATTCAAGGTTCTGAAGATACATTAAATAGAAGAAATTCTACTCAAAATGTTTAATCTGGAAATTCATGTAATATGCTCTGTAGTATTGACTATATGTCTTTGGATAAATTTATGATGTTGGTTTGAAGATAAGTATGAATCTGGTACATAGATTGGAAAGAATTCATAACATCTCAATTAGGGAACCAAGCGGGGAACCAGCAGTGTCCCTGAGTGAAATTATGGGCTGCGGTTTGAAAAAGAACTTTTCGAAAATATTTTTGTAAAAGATATATTTTGAATACTACTTTGCAGCTGGAATATAGAATGTAAATATTTGTTGCTGTTAAACCTAGGAGCTATCTATTGTTCGATCACCCTTTATGATCAAAACTCGACAAACAAGAATTATCCTTTTCAATATCATCCTTGCTCTGCTGAAGTGAGAGATTAAGGAACTAGGGTAAGGGCACAAGAAATATGTACTACTCATCTAAACTTCTATAGACGTTCCACAGTATCCTTCCAGCAGATTGAAAAGTTATTTATGAGAGAAAACACAAAAAGCATAAGAGCACCTTAACTTGAGTCCATACCACAAGAGCCATTAATGCGATGCATCTTCTAATTTCTGCTCTTATTAGCTTGTTAGAAGAAATTAAAAGAAAGAAAATTGATATGATAAGGCATTCAACAGAGAGGTTGAGGCCGGTTGAGTGTTGTGAGTTCAAACACAAGTTGGACTACGAGTGAGTCGAGTGCACATTCAGAGTTGAGTTGGGGTGGTGTTGGTTCCGCAGGGATAGGAAACCCACATAGATATATTATTCTGTTTAATTTTTCGGAGTAGATTAATAAAAGAACTAAGGGTAGGAGACGTAGGCCAGCAGTGATAACCTCGTTAAAACTTATGGTAGTGTCTATAGTATTTATTCTACATCCGCTGCTAAGGAATAGAAGCGGTTCTCATGACAAATCAATAAGAAGAAAAAATTGGTAATAGATCAAAATACTCAATTCACCCCCCCTCTTGAGTATCATAAAACCTTTAGGTTGTTTCCCATGTTTCATTACGGGATGGAGTGTTGTGGGATGGGAAGTACTTGGGTGRGCATGGTGGGAAGGGACTTGGGTTGTTTGAGTTTGCCATGTTTCAGAGTAAGTGTATTAMMAAAAAAAAAAWWATCGGTYAAGTGYTGCATGTTAACGTTTATTTATAATGGCAAGGTGTGGGGTCCTCAACATGCATGCAAGTGTTGGGTTTCTATTGCTTCACATTGTCAGCATGCAATACATGTTGATTATGCTTCAAAACATTAATTGACYACCTTTTATACTTATTRACAATGATTGGAAATTAAGTGACCATGCTGTTTTATTMAGTGACCTAGATGTTGAATTTAGTGATCATTAACGTGCAATAAATATGCTTATATCASCATTAACATACAATAAATATGGTTATTTGATCGTTAGTTTGGACTGTAATGATTAAGTGTTAATGGGAATTAGTGGAAATAATTGACCAATTGTTGACATTCATTGACCAYGTTTTATAGTTATTGACAATGAATGGTAACTAATTGACCATGYTGTTTTATTMAGTGACATTGATGTTGAATTTAGTGATCATTAAYGTAAAATAAATATGCTTATATCACCATTAACATACAATAAATATGGTTATTTGATCATTAGTTTGAACTGTACTGATTAAGTGTTAATGGGAATTAGTGGAAATAATTGACGAATTGTTAACATTCATTGACCACGTTTTATACTTATTGACAATGATTGGTAAATAATTGACCATGCTGTTTTATTAACTGACATTGATGTTGAATTTAGTGATCATTAACGTACAATAAATACGCTTATATCACCATTAACATACCACTTACAATTGCATATTACAACTAATTATTGCATTAACCTTTGCATACATACATATTACATTTTACAACTTATAATTGCATTAATTTCTGATCGGATATGTCCCATATTACAACTTACAATTGCATTAACTTTTGCATACAAACATTTTACTTTTTTTTATTATAAGAAAAATTTTAATGACCATGATAATGTATTTTATGACCTCCAGGTAGTTAATTTTGACTGCAAAAGTAGGATAAGTACTACTTGCAATTGGTGTTTGATTTTTGATCAAGTAAAATTAATAACAATAAATATTTTTAATGACAATGAATAACTGGAAATTGACAACGACACTAAATTTTTTTACAATAACTGTTAACTAAATGACTAAAATAATAACAAAAACTCTGAAGTACACCATCACAATAAACTTAAAGTTTGACAAGTGCTCCAATACTTCTTTACATTCACAACAAATAACTACTACCATTAAAACGTCCACAACACTCCAGTACCGATCTACCTTTGAGTCGCCTATTGCTCCTACTCTACAATAGGTCCCCGAGGCTGCACAATATAATACGTATTAACAAAGTTACTACTAGGATATACATGGAAAGTGTTTCTGTAGACACCTAAATGTGTCTCCCCAAATGAGTAATCCGTGGTGAAACATACCGCGTCTCGCG
>SNQN01002324.1:9851-23166 GCA_008642245.1 Bassia scoparia | reverse complement strand
TTCGCGATTTGTTTCGACTTAGAAAGATGCTTTTGAACTCACAAAGTTTAAATAACGGGGTCATAACTCGAACTATGAGCCAAAGGACAAAAAAATGGGGGGGGGGGGCAAAACATTATTATATTTATGTAATATTATTTATTTTAACGGTTTTCTTTTCTATGTAGGATTTAAAAATAATTATATGTGATCTCATAATTCACTTCAAACACACTCTCAATTTGAACTCACATATTTTTGAACTAGTGTATTGGCGACTACTAACAATAGGAGACTAAAAGCGACCGACTTTTGCACATTAGCGACTGTCTGGGCGGTCGCTAAATTCGATAGAAAAAAATATAAAAAATTAAAACAACAACAAATTGTTGCCGATTTCATCCAAACAAAAATTGATATAAATAACACTTTGCATTAAAATTTGAGTGTTTATTAGAAAACTAAACCTAACAATAATACACTAGTGCCGCTATACAAGTGCTAAAAGAACCATACAAGTCCTTCATTACCATCGCCTTCATTATCAAGTAACCTCTTCATCAAGATTCAACCTTTATATGATAAAAAAGTAGGGGAAACATACTTCCAATGAGTGGCAATAGTAGCAATCAGCAATCAATAAGACCATCAGTGCTGAACCCATCACATCTATGAAAAGAAATCTGCAAAAATCGACCATTGCAAAATTTACCAAAAAATTAAGCCAAAATTACCTAGAAAAAATAACAAAATATCACAAAAAATAAAAGCACAAATTACCTTTTAATCAGAACGAGAATTACAACGAAACCCTAATTACTCCACTTCTGAAACCCTTATTTTGAAATAAAGTGAAGACCCAAGTTTTAAACCAATTTTCGAACCAAATCAAAAACCCTAATTTTCAAAACAATTTAGAAATCTCAATTTTCGAAGCCTAATTTTTTTTAAAAAAAATCCATCAAATTTCGAACAAAACTATAGTAAAACAAGTAATAGATTTTGAACAAACTAAGCATTTGTAAGTCGCTAGATTTAGATTTTGAACAAACTAAACAAGTAATTCAGAATTTGAAATCTATCATTTGAAATGAATTCTTAGTATCCAAACTYAACCTTATAGGGATGCGAATTTACCTTGAGAGTTGAGGGGGTCGAATTTCTGGGCAACAATGAAGGACTATTAATTGCAACTGAATTGGGCTGACTACTCGCGAATTGCTGCCAAATTGAAGACAACGGAACAACAATGACGATGTATAGCAGCAGGTAGAATGAGAAACCAGCAAAACCAACGACACACGAGCAAGAACGATAAGCAGCCGCAACTACCAGATGAGATTTGGAAAAAACAAAGGAAAATTATAAGAGACGGTAACCCTAATTCAAAAAATCGAAGGACGAGAAAGGGAAACATAGTACCTTCGATCTGGAAATGAGATTTGAGAAAAGAACAACACAAAATTCGCATGCACTAGATTTGGAAATGAGATTAAAGAAAAAATTATTTGAAAGAGAAAATGATGATCAATAAGAGTGAGGAAATGAGAGGAAATGAGGAGAGAGAAAAGGAGGATGAGAGAGGATAAGATAGATAAGAGTGATAGATGAGAGGATACAAGGATAAATGTGTTTGTGAAATTGGGAATTAGAATTATTTTTATTTTATGTCAAAACCAAATAGCGACTACCAAAGTCAGTCGCTAAACTCCATCACTTATTCTCCAACTTCAAAATAGTCGCTATTTTCGGAATTCTTGTGACTACTTAGCGACTCCATACACGGTAATCGCAAATTTGGAGACCACTAGTCTCCTGTAGTCGCTACTAAAAATTTGGCGACTTATTTGCTTGTCAGTCGCTAAAATCCGTCGCTAAATGTGCATTTTCTTGTAGCGACTCTATTAGATAAATTTGACCACCTATTTATACGTTAGGTTTCCGGTTCGCTTCTCTCATAAGCCATTGCGGAATTAAATTGGTCATTCCAACGTAAGTTTGTGCAGTGTTCTTTAATATGTTAAACGTGTACCTAAGATTAATTTTGCAAAATAAGTCAACTAGATTGGGAATGTATGCTGGAGTCATGGTGCCGTACCTTCTAACCATGATCATTTCATTTAGGTGAGGAGGCTAACAAGCACATGGATTGATGAAAATGTTCTGGAGAACTTGGTTTTGTACTTCTGCTCTATCACCGTTGTTGGTTGGTGTTATGTAAACAAAATCGTTGAAATCCAGTTCGCCGTCGCCAGTGAAATGTGTCTCCTATTCCTCGTTGAATGACACATCCCATGATTTGATGAGTGGTGGGGTTGTTAGAGCATGATGATAGCCATGTGGACACGGTGGTAGGGCATGAGCCATTTTCGAACAATGTGTATGGAGAGGAGTCTATGAAAATGTGCTTGTTGAAATTGATGCTTGGAATGAAGAATTCGATTCACATTTTATAAGCCACGGAATAAAGGAAATGACAAAGTTGGTGGGGTAGGAGATGATGAGTAATACATTCACAACAATTTGATCAAATTGTTGAATCTCATTGTCAATAATTATTATTTCCAAGTCAAATTTAGTTCAAGTAGTAGTCAAAAATAATTTTTAAAGGTGAAAAACAACGAGTAGTGTTTAATGGCATAGTAATTTGAAATATTCATGATCATCTTGTTAGGAGTTTTGTTGGTCTGCAAAACAGCGTTGTCAATTGATTCATGGGTCCACAATGCAGTTTAAATACAAAATTATTGGAATATTTCAATGACATTAAAAACCACACGAAAAACATGGTCTCACAATGCAGTTTATTGCCCTATAAAACACAATTATGCTAAGATACCTAACATGGTAATATCCATAGCATGCACATACACAAAACTAACATGGCTTCATCAAGTAGCGGTTCGTTCTCTTACGGGAACTCGGACCCAAGAAAGTTTAGTTGAAACGGCTGTAGCTGCGTGGCCCAAGGAAGGCAGACTAAGCAAGTCTGCAGCGTGCTAGTAAAAAGTGGTGGGGGAGTTGTCGACCGGGTCATATACATTACTATTGGTGTTGATAAAAGGTTTCAGTTCCTGTACACGTGAGCTTGGCAAGGATGCTACAACTACGACCGAGCGGTTTCAAACTCTTCCATCGAAATCAGTACCTGAGCCCCAACCAAACACCATTCAGCAGGGGATTAATTGAGATGGATGTCATCCATGTTGTAGGAGTGAACGATGCATGCATTAGGTTACACCGAGTCGTACTTATAATGACATTTTACCCTCAATTTTGCTGGATGGAGTGTCTCCTGTCATCGTGGGAGAAGTCGATTTAGGGCGCAAACCGGTGAACCAGCTTCCATAGTATCTATTACAATCAGAAGTTGTCAAGCAATCGAAGACATAGAGACATTGACATTCTAAAGTCAACCAGCAACACTGGAGTTGAAGATTATGAGCACTAACCAGACAATGTGATCCGAGAATGTCCGTCCTCTACCTTGACCACGAACTCTCAAGCACTACGATACAATAGAGAGCGCTGTAATTTAACGACGGAGCGTTACTGTTTGGGGTAATAAAGCAGCAGTAAATCGAAAGAGAGGTTTTCAAATTAACAAAGAAATGTAAGGGATGCCAAAGTTAATGACTTGTAGAAAATAAACAAATTGTGAGAGATAAAAAACTTAATGATGTATTGAACAATGGCAGTTGATTTGATTTTGTTTTAATTGCATGTGCTATTTATAATTTTTTGCATGAAATAACTTTGGTACATAAAAAAGGGCTGGCTCACTTGCCTTGTAAATAGGCAAAACACAAACATAAGAACTTAGACCACTAAATCAAAAACCCAACCAAGCCTAGTAAGTAATTATGAGTCACGAGCAAAGCAGTCAAAAACCAAAACATCACCATTACCATTGTTGTGAGATACATGTCTAACTCCACAACCAGCATTTCGTTGCCTTCGCAAAATATACTATTCAAATCATAAAAACACAAACCAGGGGAATAGACAACTTTCTAGGGGGGAGGAATAAGACAAATCAAATTACAGAGATATGTATAGAGAATGGTGTTGGTAAAACACAACTATGGCTCAACTAAACAAACACAGTCCAGGTTGGAATAATTGATGGTGTTCCACGGGTCCAAAAATTTACATCTACAACGGACTATCGCGTTCCCTACTAGGCGTCTAGAAGATTTGTACAACCACATGAAGAATAAGTTCCAAGAAGAGGAACAGATCATAACTAATAAACATCGTAGTCACAAATTGTGAGTGAATCAGGAGAATTAATTGGCCACCTAAGGAGATCAGATGATCTTTGCCGGAGCGCTGCTCGGACACAAAGACCAATAAAGCTGATTATAGTAGACTCCATTGCAAGCTTGTCTCAGGAGCCAATTTAAGTAACACAAAGGAATCCATGATTAGAGGTCACACTATCTAAAAGAGGTAGGCAAATTACTAAGGAGCCTAGCGGAAAATACAACCTTGCTGCAGTGGTCACAAACCAGGTAACAACATTATTTAAGGAAAATTGATACAATTACTGCACAAACCGACAATGATTACCTCAGGGAGTCGAGTGCAGCCATTCTGGGTTTAACATGGTCCTAGTGCGTCAACACGCGCATCTTCATGAAGGGTTAGCACAAGGGAAGTTTGAGAGCTTTGCAGATGGTGTATTCTTCACCATCAGCAACACCCTCAACATCAACTGATTGCCATTTCAGTATAGAGAAAGAGGGATCATCGACACCTGAGAGGGAATAAAAATACAAAATCTCCATTGTAGCTTGTTGTTGTTAGTGACTCCCTGTTTGAATTCCCGTGTTTGGGAAAAACAAAATAAATTTTTAAAAAATATAAATTTCTCGATCTGTTCAGTTAACTATAGTAAATAACTTGTGCCAATATAAATATGACAAAAATTTGACCATAAAAGAGCAGTTTGAATAATCCATCAACAAAACTAGCTTCTTTTAACTTGTTAAGAGTAGCAACAATCTCTAAAGTTACATATAGCTAAAATTTACAACGACAAATAAAAAACAAATTACAACTCCACAAAACGATGGACAAATAATCCCTGCGAATAATCATAAAGTTAAACTGCCAGAACTCATAAGCCCTTCGGAAGTCGAGCCAGATGAGCAACCCATGGCATTAGACGATGAAGAGGAATAGCCAAAATTTGGAGTACCTCCATTCCTTTTATTATACCCTATAACATCCCTACGATACCATTCAAGAACCAGATGCATGAATTGGAACCGTTTGGAAGGTAACAAGGTTCCGAAGCATTTGAAGGATGACTCGCGGGGATTAAAGAGGGTTCAAAAATTTGCACTCGATCCTCAGGGTTATGGAACATGAACTGATTTGCACCAAGAGACTGCACTTGGTTCGCCGGAGCATGTTGTTGTCCATGACATACATATCCATTAGAAGGATACAAATAAGGTGGAGGATACACAAGCTGTGGATGGTATGGCAGCTGCACAAAGTGGGATAACATTACTACCATAAAAATGGGAAAAAAATAAAGGAAAGACAGACCAAAATAATATGAGCAACATCAACAAATACCCGAGAATTGGCAGCTTGTTCAGGAGCCGAACCATTTTTCTGCTTCTTCTTCGTAGTCTGTCCTTTCTTCTTGCCGTTCTAATTCTCCTCAACACATGAGAGAAATCTTTTCTCCCTAGAACGATGCGCCCGCTTCTTAACAGGAGGATCAAGGATCTGCAACCAAGGATGAACACCATTACCATCAGGAGTACATATTGGACCAACTAAACTCTGTTGCCCGTCGGGTGTTTGCAGGATTGCGTTGAAATTCCCAACAGAAGATGGAGTGCTTAAAGTGTTCTCCCCAGCAGCACTGTCCTTAGCCTTAACACGCCGTTCCCTAATCATCTTTGTAGTATTTGTAATCATTTCCAAGACAATAACAGCTTCATGTTCGCAGCTACACGTGTCTAGGCATAATGGCTCAAATTTAACCATCATATTATCAAATCTCTTAACCTCATCAGTCTTCGACGGATCATAATAAGCCACTTTCACCTTCGTGTGTCTCCTCTTTATATCCTTTCTCCAACCGTCCAAGATATACTGGGCAGGAACTTGTTTCACATAATGCACATCGTACACTCCAATTATGTGTCTGCACAATAACCCATGAGATTCAAACATCTTACAGTTACACTGAGCTTCGTTTGTCTTCATATTGAAAAGCACCGTATAAGATTTCCTACGCACAATAGGAATCTCCTTCCTAGTATCAGGATCTATTACCCATATGCTATCAGTTAGGGTGACCTCCACCTGGTCAGAATCTACATGCTTCTGGTTAATTTGGTGAACATAAAAAGTTTTCATGCACTCGATCTGAAAATCACAAAACTTACCATGTGTGTACACCCGCTGAAATATCTTCTCAACTTGAAGGGTTGTAACCAGCTTCTTGGTGAACTTGGAACTGTCTACATCTGCTTATTTCTCAGCACTCATCCATTCCGCTATGGCAACAAAATACTACTGCACAAATTGATGTAGCTTAGTCTTATGACTGACATATGCATCGAAAAAACTATTTATACTTTCAGACCGTTGGGTTATCTTCATACCGGCCCAGAAATAATGCTTAAGATAAGCAGGAATCCACATGGACCGTTCCTTGTAAAGTCCTAGACACAAATGTAATCAATAACATAATTAAGGACTATGAATGAGCTTGATTAAAGTTCATACTTTCTGATTTGGCAAACTATTACTTCTGTTTACAATTAAAAGTTTTACTTCATTTTTAGTTTTCTCAATTAGCAAATAATCCTTGTACAGTCAATTAGAAATGGACTATTTTATATACTCTGAATTAGCAAATACTCACAATACTCAAAATATACAGAAATTACAATATTCCAAAGTAGGACATTAAACATACCATTGAGCCAGTCATCATCCTGAATCTTGAAATCATTTACAACTTTGCTCCAAGATTCCTCGAACTCTTCAGGTGTCAAACTATCTTAAATAGAGTTCAACAACAGGGGGCTGAACTGATCATACGTACCATAGCAGCCTAACCTCTTAGCAAACTTCATTACTATATGCCATAAGCACCACTTGTGCCTTGTCTCAGTAAAGACCAAATTCACCGCCTTCCGAATGGTTTCATCTTGGTCAGTTAAAAGTGCCTTTGGGGCAAGACCATCCATGCAATTCAACTCCTCTCGAAATAACCACTCGAACGTCTCCGCATTCTCATGAGCTAAAAGAGCACATCCTAAAAGAATAGTGTGCCCGTGGTGGTTGACTCCAACAAAATTAGCAAAAGGAAGCTCGTACTGGTTTGTGATATAGGTACAATCGAAGCAAACCACATCAGCGAATTCATGGAATGCAACTTTACTCTGAGCATCAACCTACATCACATCTTTCAACCTACTAAAGTCATCAAGACGATAACCATGATAGAAGCCTGAATTGTCTTGGGACATACGCTGGAAATAGGCATAAATTGCTTTCGCATCTCCACCCTCAATCTTCAATTTACGTTTACGCTCCTTGTCAACCCAATTCCGCAAATCCCTATCAATGGGTGCAAAGTTATTGATGCCATTCCGTTCCCTTGAAAGTGCCCTCCGGCTCTGTGGTACAGTAATACCACTTTCTAAGTCATTGAAGAGCCTCCTACAAAACAACAAGGCATTCCTTCTAAGCGTGCGAATACAACCGAGATTTTGATGGGCGTGGTTCATGGTTCGTATGCTACCAACACAATGTCTCATACCAACTGCCCGTCGTCTCAACACGTAATAAAGTTGAACAGGGCAATTGCACTTCTTCGATTTGCTACCCGATGAGCTCCATTTGAGGCAACAGAAGTTACCTCTATCAGCCTCAACAACATCCAACAACAATTCTTAGATACTATCCTGTGAGGAGGACTTGTTCGGCGCCCATGGTACAACGCAATAACATCGTTTCCTTCGTCGCCTTAACATTCTTTCGCGAGACCGTGACTGCTGTTCTAGTCCTCCAACCCGCTGTAAGCATAACACTAAATGAACATCATTTCCTCATCACGATTCTATATAGTGCAAATGGGGGTCCTAACAGACAAACTCTTGGAAGGACTGCAACATCATCATCTCCACAACTAGAATCAAATAACATTAGTATTCATCATTGCGAAATAGCTCGCTCATTTTCATCCTCAATCCAAATTGAGGTCTCATAAGTCCCAAAAAACAAAGCTCAAGTAATGTTCATGCTCATCCTTCATTCTAACAATGAAACAATTACACCATCATTCAAATATATTCACTAATAATAAGTCTAACTAGCAATACGTCTCATCTAATAACAAGTCCAACAACATAAACTATAAAAACAGTAAATATCCCTTGACTCGATAAATTCAAACTTGCACAGGAGGATCTCACACAATGACAATGGGTATCATTTTTAATTGAGCAACAATACAACAGTAAGATAGGTTTTGGGATAGCTATCAGCATAATACTTATGTAATTTCGTAACACAAAACGATAAGAAAACAAAATAACAATAATCAATTCAATTTAGGGAAACAAGTTACAGAATCGAATCAATTAGGGATTGCACAATTAAGCAAATTCAATTAAAGGAATGTAAATTCGTAAAAGGAAAGCACAAACTAACCTCAATACGCGACGACTAAGACAGCAAAATTGCGCCAAAAACGTCGGCAGAACAATGGCACAAACGTGAAACAATCTCAGGCGAAGTTTAGTTTCAGGAAAAAGTTAAATTCGTGGAAATTCAAAAAATTGCAAGAAGAATTAAATGACAAAGATTCATTAAATGGAAATTAATACAATGCAACGTAAATGAATGAATAAATTTAGTTTCAGAGAAATTTCATACATGGAAATTAATATAATGCAAGAAAATTAAATGAATATTTTTTTAGGATTTGATAGTCAAGTGGACCCACACATGGGGGAACAATTTGCAAGGTTGAGGCAAAAATAAAATTTGGTCTCACGTGACTTGAACCCTCGTTAAGGAATGGGGAAATCAGGGAGTATTGTACTGTATTTTATGTGGCCCGCGGCTATTTCTAAAGAGTTGCGAATCAAACATACTCTCCCTCACTGCTTAGTTGGGAACTGATCCAAATCCACCCACACCTAGTGGCTCCACAATGCAAAGATAAATATGACTTCAGAGTCCAATTATTCCATAACAACTTTCTGTTGGACACTATCATGTACGAATTGTTGTTGCATTCTGTCATAGACTCCTCTAGAGGTGCACTCTCAATCCAGAGTTCGTCTCTCACAAGAAGGCCTCTGCTTCACATCACTATCCAATCAGAATGCAGGAGTGTTTAACCTCACCTGACTCTATTATATGTGAATTCATGTTGTAGAATCATCTTTTCCATTCACAAACCTTTGCTATAATGAAATCCTCTCTAATTCGCTAGCAACTTGTTGCATCCTATCACACAAAATCTTACAAAAAGCAAACACTTACACAAAAAGCAAAAAACATACCAAAAGTATTTGCAGCAACGGCCTAATAGTATAATAACAATACTACATTAAATGGCAATGAACACTCAATTGCAACAATTTTGTCAATGCAACACTTATAGCTAATGCAACAGGTTTGCAAATTGATCAACAATGTTATGCAATTTTTACCAATTTTTGCAATAGTGGTTTGCAACACTTCCTTAGACAATGAACATTTGGTTACATGTTGCATTAGGTGAGAGATAAGTAGGAATAAATTGGCTATTGCAGACGTTTGCATAATATAGACAATATTTTACATTGGCTTTTATTTGTGCCTTTTCATTTTCCCAAATTTAAAACTTTACTTCCACCCACTGTTTCGTCTAAAACCCGAAAAAACCACTCAAATTCATCTTAATCTAAACTTTCAATATAACTCTCCGATTTTCTAAAGTTTTTATTCCTTGCAATTCAATTCAAATTCAAATAAAATCTATCACTCAATTGCATTTTTTTAGCCATGAACAAGTCAATTCGTCAAGTCACAAAATTACAATGCACATCGATGATGGAGAACAACTTTCGCTTATTATGAACGAGATTAAATGAATTTCTGGTAAATTTTTCCTTTCTTAATTTTGAATAATTTCGAATTTAGGGTTACAGTGCTTTAAACTTTCTTTGCATCTGTTCAATTTGCAAATGAGGCCGATTATAAATGTATAGTGCTGCCTGCTAGTATTAGCATTAGATTTGCATAAGTTAATATTAAGGCGAATTTCGAAATTTAGATCTACCTTTAGATTCAACGAAATCAACAGTGAGTTAAATTTTTGATTCAATCGAATTTTTGGTCATTTTCATATTTAGCTAGAGTTATTTTTGGATTTTTTTTCAATTTAAGTACAATTAAAAAACAAATTCTGCAGTGATATTTGTGAATTTAGGGCTGTAAATTTTGGAATAAGTATAGATTGATTTTGGAACTGATTCAACATTTGCTGCCCTCCTACAAACGTCGCTTCCTAGGTTAACGAATTTGATATTGAAGACTGATTGGTCGGTTCCCGAGGAAGGATTCAATTTTCTACTGAAAAATACAGCAGCAAATCGCGTTGAGACCTTGATTCAAGTACCTGCCGAGCTTAGGTATTGCACAAATTAAATGAGTTTTAGTGCAATCGTGCACTCGATTTAACTAGTCTATCCATTTGCTTCTTCCTTCACTTTATATAATACCCACCTATTGTTTTCTAATAACATAATTWTGATATGCATTCATGCAGGACAAGGGTGAATTTCTCAAAGATAACTTAAACGGCTTCAGTCCTYRGTCGAGCACAACGGATATATAAARCTCAATAATATAATGGATTCATTGCTTACTCGCTTSGACAAATTTTTTTTTKATCAGTAAAAAAGGAAATATTATTAAGCTTGAAAACATCACATACAACCTAAGCGCTTTTCAAAAGGTCAAACCAACTAGGTTGGCCTCACCAAGCACAAAAACAGACTAATACAAAGATTCAAAGCAAACCACATCTATCCTAGCAGTTTTCCTGGGAACAATACACCTGAGACGAGAAATAACAAGCTTTTTAATAGCTTTTACAATGGCATTACAATTAGGTGTTTCATTCTGCCAAAGGGTCCGATTCGTCTGTAGCCACAACACGTAAGTGGTGGCTTAGATAGCTGCATTAATAACCCGACCCCGAAAAGTTGAGGCACCAAATTTCCTGTTAACAAACTTCAAAATAGTCACTAACTAGGGCTGTAAAGAACAAAACTGTAGCCAGTGTGCAATATCTGTCCACACAAGAGAAGTAACAGAGCAACAGAAAAACAAATGATCATGTGACTCAACGGCTTTTTGACAAAGAACGCATTGAGAAGAATTACACAAACCCAAAGAAAAAAGCCTATCCCTGGTTTTCAGTTTACCATGCATGAGTAACCAGAAAATAAAAGTATGTCTAGGCAGCCTAAGTCTATTCCAAACTGACCTACACCAAAGGAAAGAAATYTGGTTATTCTGAGTCTCCTACAACTTTAGATATACTATACTAACTGAGTAATTATCCATGGAAAGGATGTCATGTTGAATACTAATCTACAAAACAAATCCCTTATAGAACAAATTTTCTTCCAATACCAACAAGAGTCAAGAGGAACAGTATAAGACCACCAATCAGTAACCTTTAAGTAATCCATTGAACCCAGAGATTGTCCTTCTTTTGAGCTAGAGCCCACACATGTCTCCCCAGATTGGCTTTATTCCACAATTAAACATCTTGAACCCCTAACCCTCTTACCTTTTTCGGAGAGCAAATCCGCTCCAAACAAATGTTACCAGGCTTAGAAGAGTGGGATTTACCAGACCACAGAAAAGATCTGCAAACTTTTTGAATATCCTTCAAAACAGAACTCGGAAGCAAGAAAACCTGAGACTAGTAGACTTGAATACTGAGAAGCACAAAATTGATAAGCTGTAGTCTACCAGAGAATGAAAGGTGTCTGGACTCCCAAATACTGATTCTAGCAGTCATTTTATCAAGTAAGCATTCACAATCCTTTGCAGAAATCTTCAGGGAACTAATAGGCACACCCAAGTACTTAAAAGGTAATTTGCCTAAGCAATGACCGGATCTATCCAAAATATCCTTGATCTCATCATCAAGCATCCCCCGGCAAACAATCTCAAATTTATGCAAATTGGCTTAAGACCAGTAGTATCAAAAAACAATTGAAAAGCACCCAATAAAGCCTAAACAGAAGCAAGGTCACCTTTACAACAAAGAATGAGATCGTCCGCAAAACACAAATGAGTCAATTGTGGGAGTCTACATCGAGGGTGGAATTGAAAAGAAGTGGTCATCACCATATGTTTCATCACCCTCGAAAGATACTTCATAACATAAACTAAAAGCAAAGGGGACAAGGGTTCCCCTTGGCAAATCCCTCTTTTAGAGGGGAAAAAACCATGTGGTGACCCATTGAGCACAAGCTAAGGGAGAAACGTGGAGTCTTAACACACTACAAAATCAACTGAAGAAAGTGAGCAGGAAACCCCAACATAGTCATGAATTCCTCCAAAAAAGACCAATCCACAGTATCATAAGCCTTCCTGAGATCGATCYTCATTAAACAGCTGGGYCGGACTGATTTCCTACCATAATGCCTCACCAAGTCCTGACATAACATGATATTATGGATAATCAATCTGCCTTGGACAAAAGCCCCTTGATTCTCAGCAATGATATCAGGTAACACTTGCTTCAAACGACCACGTAACACCTTAGAGAAATATTTATAAAGAGTGTTACAACAGTAGATAGGTCTAAATTCAGTGACATCCTTAGGGCAAGCTGTCTTAGGAATTAAGGAAACAAAAGTGGAGTTCAATTCCTTCAGAATCTGACCTTTAACGAGGCATTCCTTAACAGCAGTCGTTACTAGTTCACCCACAATGTCCCAGTTATTCCTGAAAAAATGAGCACTAAAACCATCTGGCCTAGGAGCTTTATCTCCTGCTATGGAAAACATGGCTTGCTTAATTTCCTCATTGGTGAAAGTAGCATCTAGGAATAGCCTTGTGTATCGAAGACAAGCTAGGACCACAATCAACAATCTCCTGAGAAGGAGAAAGTCTATTAGTAGTGGTAGAGCCCAATAGATGGTTATAATTCTCTAAAAAAGATGCTCCAATAGAATCCGGAGTGGTGTGCAAGTTTCCATGAAGATCATAGATTGCATGAACATTATTCTTCAATTGTCGGCTTTTGATAGCCTTGTAGAAGAAAGTAGAATTTGAATCA
>SNQN01002323.1:17706-76136 GCA_008642245.1 Bassia scoparia | reverse complement strand
CGTGGGGTTAGGGGACATGGTACGAATCAGATTTGTACCCAATTCGCCCGCAATGTAGCGGCTCTTACTCGGTCTCATTGCAATTCCATTCATCACGGTTATTGAATGCACATAACTTACATTTTAGCACCTTAGAAGCGTACTAACCCTAAAGATTACTACGAAAGTGGTTTCTATTATGCACAAGAGACTACCTAACCTAGAAATTGTGACAACTTGCGTTAATCAAATTAAAACGGTGCCTAAAAACGGTTGTCCATATATAATTTGATTAAAGTGATTCACATATTTCCGGTCTTTGTTTACAAAATATATACAAATGATACAACAATGAAATGTGAAGTATAATGAACTTCAAACATATATACAAACAATCTTACCCTAAATCTGCAAACAAACAAAGGTTAGTTCGTAATAAAAACGAGCGAAATGAATTTTCCGCCTTGGCTTGAATCGCTATACAGGATAAGAAATCGTTAGTATTGACAAGTGATAATAATATGAAAAAGAAATAAAAAAGAATGAAAACAATGAAAAACATTAAAAAACGTTAATGACAATCCTACATATTTACATGGAACAATCAAATAGTGAGTTTTCTACATGTTGGTTAATTAGATCGAAACTCGTAATAACAGTTATTAATTAGATTGAGAAGAGGTATGTTTAATGCGAGTAATCTCAGAAATAACCTTGTTATTGCTTGGTGAATCGAAACAGAATCGATGCTTAAACTCAAGACGAATGTATTTAGAGTGTTTGAGAGAGTGTATGAGAGTATGAGAGAAAGAATACGCAAGTTAGAGGCGGGGAGAGAGAGAATAGACGTGTGTTTTGAAACACGTGTCTGTTGAATATCTTGTGTGTTTTCGGAATGAGCAAGGCACGTAGTTTATAGCGCAGGGGCCACGAGGAGCAAGAAAACCTGCGTAATATACGCATGAGGGCTGCGTATATACGCAGGTGGCCTGCGTATATACGCAGGTCCTGTGTATAACTCTCCGCGTATTTTGATTTCTCCGATTCTTGTTCCATAATACGATGATTTGCCTTGATTCGATGGCACCTAGACACCCTTGGTCTCCAGCAAGGAGTCTAGAGTGTTCTTAGAAGGTTTCACGTATTTCCGGGATATTTTTTTGTGTATTTTGTATTTTTTTTTTGTATTTTCTGCGTATAAAAGCTTTATAAAAATCATAGAAAAATGTAAAAAAATCAGAAAAATAATCTAAATAGCTGGTGAGCTCAGAAAAATGTGAAGAATGTGATGAAAAGTGGAAATTATGGAGATCACCAATATAAATTATTTAGAAAAATCCTAAAATAGAAAATAATTAAATAAAATAAAAGAAAATGTTTTGCCCTTTTTATTTGTCCTTTTGCTCAATAGTTTCCGAGTAATGACCTCACGTATTTCCAACTTTTGTGAGTTCAAAGCATCTTTTCTGAGTCGAAATAAATCGCGAGACGCGGTAATGTTTTCATCACGGATTACTCTTTGGGAGACATTTATAGGTGTCTACAGAAGCCCCCACTTTGACTGAGTCTGAAGAGACGATAGTCTCGTAAGACGAAAAGTCAAAGTATTCGATTCGGATGGAGAGCAACTCCAGACGTTCTGCGACCTGAGGTTACTCTTTTTCGCCGGTATCATGACAAACAAAAGGTTAGTTTACCTGTAGCGTGTCCCCGTGCGGTCTGATTTGCTTGATTGGGAATTTCTAGTGCGGGAGAAATTCCAAAACCCGCGAAAAGTGCGCGGAACTTCTTGAGCGGAGAAGTATTCCAAAACCGAGAGATGCTGAGGAATTCTGTAGCGGCGAGAATTTTCCAAAGACCTGAAGAATGTGCTGACGGAACTTTCTGTAGGCGGGGAAGATTCCAAGACCGCGAAGATGTGGCTGACGGAACTTCTGTAGAGGAGAAGCTTCCAACACCGAAGATGTGCTGACGAACCTTCTGTAGCGGGAGAAGGATTCAGACCCGAAAGATGCTTGAGATGTCTGTAGCGGGAGAAACCATAAGACCCGAAAGATGGTTGTGTGGATTTCTGTAGCGGGAGAATCGTAGACCCGAAAGATGTTTGTGCTGGATTCTGTAGCGGAGAATCTTAGAACCCGAAAGATGTTTAACGGCTGGATTTCTGTAGCGGGAGAAATCGTAGACCCGAAGCGTGCCATATATGGAATTTCTGGTGCGGGAGAAAATTCCAAAACCCGAAGTGTGTAAAGGAGCTGTTGTGTGAAGAAGCCCCACTTTGACTGAGTCTGAAAGACGAAAAGTCACAGTATTTGATTCGGAGGGCGCAACTGCAGGACGTTCTGTGACCCCGAGTCACCCTTTGTTTCGCTACCTGCAAAACAAGGTTAGTTTATCTGTTCGCAGCGCCCATGCGGTTTTTATGCCCTGGAGCGCCTGGATCCTCGGCTTGCTTTCTCCCTACGGCTGACTGGCTTTTTTCAGGAGAATGAGGTGTGAAATACTTCGGAAGCGGCCTCGTTCCTCAGGTAGGCTTTTCCCTACGGTGACCTTGCTTTTTCGGCGAAAGAAATGATGTAGATTTCCCTACGGCTGACTTGGCTTTTTCGGGAAGAAGTAATGCAATGTTCCGTCCGGAAGCGCCTCGTTCCTCGGAAGTTCCCCTACGGTTGACCTTGGATTTCAGGAAAAGTTGCGTGTAGCAACAATCGCTATAGCGATGAATGGGCCGTATAGGCTATTAGTGATGATATGAATTCTTTTTCGGAAAGCGCCTCGTTCCTGCGGAAACCTTTCCCTAGGCTGTACTCGGCTTTTTCGGGAAGAATGTTGCGGTGTAGCAACAATCGCGTATAGCGATGAATGCGCCCTTAATGCGTGTTTTAGGCCAACTGCTTGTAGAGGCCTAAGACTGTGTGGAGGTGGTGCAATGTGCAATGTTTGCATATGTAATGTGTTTGGTGCAGGATGTATATGCATGATGATGATGTAAACTACAATGCGCAATGTGCTTAGAAGTGTTTGCAATGGCTTATATGTGTTAATGCAAGTCTATTCTTAGATCTAATGCATGAAATGAAAAGGAAATTGAACGAATGGTAAGAATGCTTCGGATTGCGTGGATGGAGCCGTCTCAAGCCCCATTCGAGCAAAGGGCGATCCTTGTGATTGCCAGTGAGCACCCAACCCATGGGGTTTTGGTGTTGTGGGAATGGCTTATTTGTGGTGTTTGATGGTTGGTTTTAGTGGGTGAGCCCCCAGCTTGATCGAGGTTAGGGCAATGGTTGATGGAGCAAGTTAGGCTAGTGAATTTTTTTGGAGTCATGGGTTTTGGCTTAGCTTTTGGGGTGGTAATGGTAAGGATGAGGTATTGGGATGTTGATTCTGACTTGCCCAAATCGGTGACTTGGCTGAATGCCGCATGAGGAAGGAACATGGAGGAAATGCTGGCAAATGCGTTCTTTGAGGAGGATGATATGATGACTGCTAAGAGAGATAGCATGGATGAGTTGAGAAAGAGCCCCTTAAGGTGTATGAAAGAATAGGCTAAAGGTTCAAGAAAAGACAAGCTAAATTTGTGACTAAGGGTAAGTGAATGGGGAATTGATGTGGTTGGTAGATGATGTGGTTCATCTCGAGTCTATGTCGGGTGCTACACTAGGATCTGTGCTCCTGACTTTAAGGGAATCAAAACCAATTGGGATGAGTGACCTCTGCATGTTATTGAATTATTGGGTCGGACCTCGAGGAGAGGCCTCGTATCCTTTTGTAATCAGACCGTTCGTAGTTCTCGTTGATTGATTTGGACAATGCCTCATGGAGAGGGCTTTTGGGTTGTAATGTGAGGCTGTGGTTTGAGGGTTGAAAGGCTTGATGATCACGAAGTGACCCACGGTGCGGCATTGCGGGTTGTGTGTGCTTTTTTCAGACTTTTGCTTCTTTGTTTGAATTGGGATTTGAATTTGATTTGCATTGGATTTTTGATATTGATTTGCATTTGTGATGATGGCGTTGCTTTTGGATTTTTTTGCCCTTTTTTGCCCATTTTTTCTCTGATCTTTTTTTTTTTTTCACATGTCTTTTCCTACGACCGTTTGGCCAAAGGGTTAGCAGATGTGGGTGATTATAAGAAAGATAGGCTGAATGATAGTGTTTATGGCTCAAAGGGTTGCAAAGGGATTTTGATTTGATGTACTGAAGGGAACTGGAGGGAAGAGGTTGTTTTGTGGAGTATGAAAAGAAGGCCTCTCTTGGCCAATTCGTCCATTGAATTTTGAGGTCGTTTATTAATTGATTCTATTAAAGTTAGGAAGCACAAACTATATGTGAGGCTAAGAAAATGAGAAAAAAGTAACTTTATTAACAAAAGAATTTCTTACATATGAGGCTAATTGCATGAATTTGATCCTAACCTAATGACATATACCTGAAATGGAAAAGAAATGATAACCTAACTGGTTACTGGATCAGAACGTGGGGCCATCAATTTGGCACCAACGTTTCGGGCGTCCGTGAATAACCTTTATAGGCACGGTGGCGACTCCCCTTACTCGACAACACTACCCCAACGCACTCACGTGCGGGCTCCGTGGCTCAAACCCACGCAAAGCACCTCGATGTAGTACCAAGCCGCGCGCCCGCTATACGCGAGGGCGCGGCCCACGTCCTACAGTTACCATTGATGATAAGCTTGTTTCTAGATTCTTCTAGCCCGTTTGCTTGCGGGTACCTGGGTGTGTACATCGTGAGTGTGATTTTCCACTCTTGGGGTGAAACTGCGGGTCTTGTTGCTTATGAATTGGGAACCATTATTACTGATGATTTCTGATGGGACTCCGAACCTGTAAATGATATTAGTTCGGATGAAGTGTATGACCTCTTTGTCTCGGATTTGGTTGTATGCTTCGGCTTCAATCCACTTTGAAAATTAATTTGTCATTGTGAGCATATAGTCTCGTTGTCTTGGAGCTGGGGTAGCTTTCCCACTATGTCCATTCCCCATCTCATGAAGGGCCATGGAGTCAAAGTACGATGCAACTGTTCTGTAGGTTTCTTTGTCATGTTCGCGTGTTGTTAGCATTTGGGACATTTCCTTGGGTAKTCATGCGTATCTCTTCGGATAGAGGACCAATAATATTCATAGGTGAGTATCTTGTTGGCTAGCGTTCTTCCAGCGGCGTGGGCTCCACATTCATCATCGTGGAATTATTGCAGGATCTTTGGCCATTCAACTTCGGTTAGGCATGTTTGCAATAGCCCCTTCGTCGATCTTTTGAATAAGACTCCATGAATAACTGTGTGGCAGGATGCTTTGAATTTCAACTTTCCTGCTTCCAGCTTGTCTTCTTGCAAGGTATCGTGCATCAGGTAGTCTAGGATAGGGTCTATCCAACTGCTGGCTCCAGCTTCTAACGTGTTTATGATGGGTTCTTTCTTGGAGAATGCTGGATTGGACAGGTGTGCTAATGGGACAGATGTGAATTTGGATTTTCTGAGTGCAGATCCCAGGTTGGCTAATGCGTCAACTTGTGAATTCTGGTCTCTTGGAATTTGGGTGATCTTATATGACAAGAACTCAGATGCTTTGGCCTTTGCCACTTCCAGATAAGCTGCCATCTTGGAATCCTTAGCCACGAAATCACCATTCACCTGACAAGCTACAAGAAAGCTGTCGCAATAKGCATTCAGGTTGGTGGCTCCTAGATCCCTGGCTAGTATCGAACCTGCAATCAAAGCTTCGTACTCCGCTTCATTGTTAGTGTCTTTAAAATTGAAAGTAATAGCTTGCACTGTCTTGTCCTCCTGTGGTAACTTCAGGACTATACCTAGACCGGCTTCTCTGAAGTTGGATGAACCGTCTACATATAGGTCCCAAGTGCCCTTACTTGTAACTTGGTTTTCCTGTTCTGCTTCGACTTTGGCTTTCTATTCCAGGTCGGGGCTGAAGTTTGCCACAAAATCTGCAAGCGCTTGTAATTTAATTGTCGTTCTCGGGTGGTATCTGATGTCGTAGCTGCTTAGTGCTATTTCCCATTTGGCCATTCGGCCAGTCAACTCAGGTTTCTTTAGTATTGCCTTCATAGGATAGTTAGTAATGACAACAACAGGATGAGATTCAAAGTAATGTCTCAGCTTCTTAGAAGTAGTTACAAGGGCTAAAACGAGTTTTTCAAGAGAAGAGTATCGTGTCTCTGCATCTAAGAGAGATTTACTGACATAGTATATGGGAAGCTGTTTGCTTTCAACTTCCCTTGTTAGTACATCGCTTACCGCTTGATTGCTGATAGCTAGGTATACTTGTAGCAACTCACCAGGTTCTGGCTTCGTTAGCATGGGGGGCGTTGTTAAATAACGTTTCAACTCTTGAAGAGACACTTCATGGTCATCAATCCATTGAAAACCTCTATTTTTCGTAGAACGTTGTAGAACTGGTGGCATTTATCTGACGACCTCGAGATAAAACGATTTAACGCGGCGACTCTACCTGTTAGCTTTTGTACTTCRTTCAGGTTGGCTAGTGATTTGATATCGATTATGGTTTTGACCTGATTTGGACATGCTTCGATTCCTCGTTGCGTGACAATGTAATCTAGGAATTTACCTGTCTAGACTCCGAAAGAACATTTAGTAGGATGTAATTTCATTTTGTGTTTGCGGAGTACCTGGAATGTCTGCTGTAGGTGGGTGACGTGGTCGGCTGACAGCTTCGACTTCACCAACATGTCATCAATATACATCTTGTTTACCAATCTTTGATACGTGGCACCTGCGTTTTTTAACCCGTAGGGCATGACCTTGTAGCAGTATACGCTTTTGTCTGTCACGAATGCGGTTTTCTCTTTGTCTTCAGAATGCATGAGGATCTGAATATACCCGGAATAGGCATTTAGGAATGTCAACATCTCGTGCCCAGCCATTGTGTCTACCATGGTATCAATCTGGGGCAACGAAAAAGGATCCATGGGGCATGCTTTGTTCAGGTCCGTGAAGTCTATGCATGCTCTCCATTTGCCATTCTTCTTACTCATGATGACTACGTTGGCTAACCATTCAGGGTATTTTACTTCTCGGATTTTYCCTGTTTCCAATAAGTTTTGCACTTCCTTGTTGATAATTTGGTTCCTTCACTAGTGGAAAAATTGCTATTTGTAACGCCCTATTTGTAACAGACAATAGTTATGTTTGTTACAAAAAGTATATTTGTAACGGACATTACTCAGTGTCTGTTACAAATAATAATATTATTTGTAGCTGACATGAGTAGTGTCCATTACAAATAATAAAATGCACGTTACAAATAGTTGTATAATCTAATAACCTTTACTAAAGTAATCCCCACCTCCAAATTCCCCCCCCCCCCCAAAATTCCCTCCCAAGTACACTATTAATTATTCCATAAAAAATGTAAAATATATTTAATGAAGGTTCATAAATGTGTATTGAGTAAAAGTTGTATTAATTCATGTATAACTATAAAAAAACATTTTTTGTCGAAAATAAAATCTTATTTTTATWTAATTAAATTTTAGTTTAGTTTAGAAAAATTGTATTTTATTTAAAACGAGCATATGTTCGGGGATTATCTAGTAATATTACAAAGTATATCGACACTATATTTGTAACGAGCTTCACTTGAGCCCATTAGAAATAATTAGTACCAAGTACTCCTTAGTACTCTACAAAACCCATAAAAAAATCACAAAAAATAAACACCTTCCAAGTAGTGCAACTACTACTGCCAGCTACTCGTTCTTCTACTCTTCTCGCCGTTACTCAAACCTGCTCGTCACGGTTACACAACTCAACGTGGTGCTGCTCACTCACGACTACAATCGACGCCGCAATCTAGCCAAGCCGCCATTAGCCCCGTGGTTCTCCTCCCACGCATCTACTGCTCCGTCAACGCCTCCGTTATCCCAGCCACCAACTCAGTAAGATCTCTAATTTTCTAGTACAATTAGGGATTTCTTTCTTATTTTATAATAAAGATCTCTAAATTATAATTGTTAATTGCTATTCTAATATTATGTAATTGTACTCCTATGAAAATTTGAAAGGGTTTTTCTATATGGTAGCCTCCTATTTTAATGGATTCTATATGGTAGCCTCCTATTTTTTTTATTCTAAGTAATGGCCTTCAAATTACGCTTAGCATCTAATCATGACCATTTAGCTGAATTTAGACTTTAATTCTGATATATTAACTAACCAGGGTGTTAAGTCCATTAATTGCATGCACCCATTATCACAGTCGAAACAAATACAGCTTTTTAACTTCCATTTTTTGCTTTGCTCGGATGATTTCTCTCGAAGCAATTCCTCTTTGATTATTCAATTCTTGATCAAATCCCTAATTTTTCGTAATCCGACAAAATTACAATCCTTAATTTCTGGTAATCTTCACATCACTTCGTTTTGTCATCTCGTGCGCTTCCTGCTGTCGGTTGTTGTTCGTCGAGTGGAATTTTTTGCTCCTCTGCAAATTTAGGGACTTTTATGACTATAAAATACAGCAAATATCAATATTCATTAAGAATGAACTTATCATTGAGAATGAACTGCAATTTATTCCATTAATATGAGTCCATTACAATAGCAATCTAAATCACATTACACGATCTTAAACCCTCACTTAAAAAAGAAAAGTCAACTATCACTTAAAGAATGAATAACAACAATTACAACAAACAATTAAACCATTGTAATATCTTCACCATTGAATCCAATGAATGTTTCAGAGCATGAATCCTATCGGAATTACGCGTTGACGAAATCCATTCATGTTATCACATCTGCTGGCACTTGAATTTACTCAACTTCACAACACCTTCGTCCCCATTTAGCATGAAGTTTGACGAATCCGAAACGAAAGTTGCTCAGACATTGCGAAATGTAAACAAAGGAGAGAAAACGAAGCTTAATTGCACAATAATCAGCCAAAAAATATTCGAATTAAAGCAGAATTGAAGAGAACAACGAACGAATTTGGGAGTCAGGGTTTTTTTGGGGCTTTTGATTTCAATGAGATTGGGAAAATCAAATAACGATTGAGAAGTTAAATAGGGAGGCAACGTTAACATTTAACCAAGGTTAACTGTTACAACACCAAATAAGTCTAAATTCAGCTAAATGGTCATGATTAGATGCTAAGCATAATTTGAAGGTCATTACTTAGAATAAAAAAAATAGGAGGCTACCATTTAGAATCCATTAAAATAGGAGGCTACCATATAGAAAAACCCAATTTGAAATCATAATTTTAGTATAATTGTTGATGTATGGTTACTTCCTTGTTAGTAATTGAGAAAACTTGAATTACTTGTTGATATTTCTATAGTTGTTGGATAATTTAGGGTTTATCAGAGTCATAGAATAGTTGGCCACCAAATGTTTGATTATATGTTCAAATGAAATTCTTGCTATTTATCTGTAACTGCAGGTTCTGTTTTCTAATTTTTCGTCATCTTGCTGACATTTTTAGCTCTAGGTTCCTTCATCAAATTTTTAGATCATAAAACGGTATCGAAATTAGGCTCAAGAATAATTGGATTTGGAGTTGTATGATATGAGATATGCTCAATGCAATATTAAAGATCTATGTTGTTTATCTGTAACTGCAGGTTGTGTTTTCTAATTTTTTGTCATCTAGCTGGCACTTTTAGCTCTAGGTTCCTTCATCAAAGTTGTGGATCTTTAAAAGTTATCTAATTTAGGCTCAAGAATTATTGGATATGGAGTTGTATGCTATGATATATGCTCTCTGCAATATTGTAGGACTACTTTGCTAGCAATTGATATTAACGTGATTTATTTGCTTCCCTTGTAATGTAGAATTTTTTTCTTATCATGTTTAACACTTGTTGAGATGGTTATTGGGATATAAAAGGTTGTAGTGAACTTATAAGCCCATGTCTGAGAGGTTTGCCCCAAATTTATTTGCTTTGATGTAGTCCCCTGTTGTATTGGTTTTGTGAGGGAGTAATTATTATGCCATTGGAGTTGCATGCTATGAGATATGATATCTGAAATTCTAGCAAATGCATTGAGCCTTGTACTATCCAGGATAGATGCACTCAATTGCTTTGACATATAGGTCATATGAATGTTTGAGCAACTTTATTGAATGTCAATAAAAGCTTATTAGATGGTAATGATTTTGTATAGAATTTTGACGTGCCATAATCCGGTTAACATGCTTTTTTTTGCTGAACCCTAGTTTTGATGAATAAATAAACAAACAAAAGCAAACTCATGTGTTTATAAATGATGTGTGTGTTAGATGTGATTTACAAGAGATATGTCTTGAAAGTCTTACTGAAGTTAGGATCATCCAAAGAGTGGAAAGGGAGCTTATGTGATTTTGAAGACGGAAGAGTACAAGGAAGAAACTCAAATGCAAGGAACTCGAGTCCCTTGTGGAATCAAGATTCGAGACTTACTGGTGATTCGATATTAGAAGCATCAGGGTATAATAAGTTTAGGATATTTATAATTTAGACTTTTTGTAAGTTTAGCATTATTGTGTCGGAATATGGCTCAATAAAACATAAGGCATAAAATCGGATTTAATAAAAGGAATTTTATTAAAAGGTATAAACTAAGGATAAGTGTTAAAAAGATATCTTTAAGCAATAAACAAATCCTAGGTAGTTGTTTTTCGAATAAAATCTTTTTAAACCTTCCAGTTTTATCTTGTTAGAATTAATTTATAAAAATTCCAATTTTACCTTATTATATTTTATAAAATTGTTTTTCGGCTAAAAGATTTTTGGTGAAAAATATCCTAGCTGATTTGAGAAAATTAAGGAAATAAAAACGTGTGAATAGGTGGTGCAAAAGGCTTAATCATCAAGGCAAAATTAGTTGAGAAATTTAAGGTACAAACGGCTATAATTTACTGATTAACAGATCGTGTGCTATATGGACGTGCATGCCAAGTTCCACTAAGGCATGACTTCCTACTTAGTAGGAAGTGATGTGTAGTGGACTTACTGCTTCCATTCCACGCATAATATTGATATATAAATATATAAGACCAAATCAGTTTAACATACACTTTAGCATAATAAGAAATTGAGTCATTCCTACACACAATTGCTAAACAGTTTTAGTTTTTTTAAATAGAGTTAAAATTGCTTCAAGTACAGTTGTTACTTGAAGAGGGCTTTGGGTTGAGTYTTAATCCAGAGAGGCTTGTAAGAGAGTTAAGCTTACAYGAGTGTGAGTGCTGGATCAACAGAGGGTTTGGTTGAGAGGCTTTCGAGTTCGAAAGGAACTTGGAAGAGGTCTTAGATTGTACTAGGTGTGGTATCCGAATTAAACTAAGAAGAAATCCTGTGTGGTATCAGGTCACAGTTTTATCTGTTGACAAGTTGTCAAGGAAAGTTTCTGTGTTTCTGAAAACTCGCATCTCGTGTTCCTTTACTTTCAGTTTTAAATTCCGTAAAAAGCTCAAGTTTCTTTAAGTTACAATTCACCCCCCCCCCCTCTTGTAACGTTTGGTAGATCCAACAATTGGTATTAGAGCTAAGTTCCGCGAATAAACAAGGAAACCCTGCCGAGGTAATTGCCGAACCCAAGAAACTCAAGATGAACAATCAGGAGAAACTCGAAGAAGGTTACTCTACCCAACATCTGCCTATGTTCAATGGGAAGTTTTACTCTTACTAGAAAAATCGGATGGAGATCTTTATCAAAGCCAAAAATTATCGGGTATGGAGAGTTATTGAAGCTGTTGATTTTGTTGTAACCAAGACTAATGCTGGAAAGGAGGTAATCCCTAAACCCATCACTGAGTATGACAAAGATGACTACGATAAGATGGAAATTAATGCACTTGCTATCAAACTCCTTCATTGTGGACTTGGACCACATGAACACAATCGTGTCATGAGGTGCAAGAACGCAAAGGAGATTTGGGATTTACTTCAAATCACTCATGAAGGTACAAATGAGGTTAAAGAGATCTAAAATCGATCTCTTGATGTCAAAGTATGAGAGGTATGAAATGATACCTAATGAAACTATTCAAGAAATCTTCACTCGCTTTACAAATATTATTAATGAACTAGTTTCTCTTGGAAAGCAAATCCCAGTTGATTAACAGGTGAGGAAAGTCCTTCGAAGTCTTCCTCAAGATGAATGATGGAGAGCTAAGGTCACAACCTTGCAAGAAACTAAGGACTTCACTAAGTTTAATATCGAGCAACTTGCAGGTTCACTTATGACCCATAAGTTGCACTTAAGCTCAAGTAGTTCTAGTGAAACCCACAAAGCCAAAAACGTAGCCCTCAAGGCTGATGAGACAGAAGAATCTGAAGTTGATGATGAGGATGCTGCCATGCTGGTAAGATGTTTTAAACGTATGTTTAAACATAACAAATCTAAAAATTTTGTTAAAAGAGCAGGTACCTCAAAGAATGAGCATCCATGCCATAGATTTGGTGTTCCTGATCACTGGATTAAGGACTGTCCCATAGCTATTGCTGAAAAAGGAAAAGGGAAGACCAAGGAAACAGGAAAGGGAACTAAAAACTCCTTTAACAAGACTGATATGAGGAAAGCCATGATATCTGCATGGGGAGACTCCAAGACTGAAGGTGATGATGAAGACCAGAATTAAAGTGATACTACCAATCTTTGTCTCATGACAAAGAATGAAGAAACTCAATATCGTGAGGTATTTCCCAATCCCCAGAACTTAATGACTCTCACTAAATCAACCTTGGTTGTTTTAGTTATGGCTTATGATATTGATTGGAGAGTAGTCACTAAAAGCTTGACTGAAACTGAAAAAGCTTTAGAAATTGCCTGGGAACACATTGCTTGGATTGAATATCAAAGGACTGGTATTCAGGGAAAATTCTTTGAACTTTTCGATAAGAACCGTCTCTTGAAGGAACTTATGGAAAAGATCAAATATGATAACATTATGTTAAATGTAGAATTGACTCAATATAAACTCATGTGTATTGATCTGAATGCTCCAAGTTCCTCCAACCATACTTTTAACAAGGATTTTGAAAAACTCAAGATGGAACTTGAGGAACTAAAATTTGACAAACTCAAATTAGAGAAGGAACTTGAGGCACGAAAGAACAGAGATGTTCATCAGTACACAGTGCAAAAATGGATCGGGAATMCTCAAACCAAAAGAACTGAAGGATTAGACTATGTTCTTGTTAAACATAAAGGAAAGCATAAAAAGTATGTTGATTTGCCGAGTAGTAAGATTTGTTCCTTTTGTGGTAGAACTTGTAACTACAAACCAGACTGCAACAAGAAACAAATTGCAATGAAACATAATGTTAAACAAGTTTAGGTAAAGAAACAGGACATTGCTTCTTCTTCAAAGGAACCCGAGGAAACCAGGGTTCCTCGTATTGACCCATAAGTTCTTTTGTAGGTTCTAGTGAGGGGGAACAACTCATGGTACCTCGAAAGTGGTTGTTCTAAGCTTATGACTGGAAATAAATCTAAATTTCTCTCACAAGAAACCTATGAAGGTGGAARTGTGACTTTTGGAGATAACAAGAAAGGTGAGATAATCGCCAAAGGTAAAGTCGAGAAGTCAAGTTCCCACTATTTAGATAATGTATTTTTAGTCGAGGGTTTAAAGCATAATCTTTTAAGTATTTCTCAAATTTGTGATAAAGGTAACATAGTCAATTTCACTAATGAAAATTACATAATCATCAACAATGACACTGAACTAGGAAAGGGGACACTTATACATTGGATCTCKATTCTGTCCCAAGGAACAATCTAACCTGTCTCAGTGTAATTGAGGATAATGCTTTAATCTGGCACAAACGTTTTGGTCATGCTAATTCCTCACACATCCTGTGTACAAAGAACTTGGTAGTTGGACTTCAAAGTGTCAAGTTCCCCAGCAAGTATATGTGCAATGCATGTGTGAGGGGGAAGCAACTAAGATCTTCTTTTCAAAGAAAAAAACATGATAACTACAACCAAACCATTAGAACTAATTCATATGGATCTCTGTGGTCCTGTGAGAATTCAAAGTAGAAGTGGCAATAGGTGTGTTCTTGTTATTGTAGATGATTATTCTAGATTCACTTGGGTAATATTTCTGTCTAACAAAGATGAAACTTATGATGAATTTGTTGCCTTTACCAAAAGGATACAGAAATCAAGTGGATTTCAAATAGTTCATATAAGGTATGATCATGGAACTGAATTTGAAAACTCTATGTTTGATGAGCTTTGCAGAGAAAATGGCATGAATCATAATTTCTCAGCTCCAAGAACTCCTCAACAAAACAGAGTTGTTGAAAGGAAGAACAGGACATTGGAAGATATGGCCAGGACCATGCTTATAGCAAGTGGTCTTGCAAGAAGTTTCTGGGCTGAAACTATTAATACTGCATGTTACATTATTAATAAAGTTCTCCTTAGACCAATAATTAACAAGACTCCCTATGAATTATTAAATGGCAGAAAACCTAACATCTCACATCTAAGAACATTTAGCTGTAAGTGTTATGTCCATAACAATGGTAAGAAGAACTTAGGAAAGTTTGATGAAAGAAGTGACGAAGCTATATTTCTTGGCTATTCTAATCATAACAAGGCTTACAGAGTCTATAACATAAATTCTATGTGTGTTGAAGAAAGTATACATGTGATAAATGATAAAACTAACACACATTTGAAGATGCATGAACTTGATAACAATGATTTTGAAATTGGGATGGTTAGAAAGCTAGATCCGGATGAGGAATCCTGTAAGCTGAATAAAGATATCCCTGTAGTTCAGGAAGAGGCACATGAAGTTCCTCAACCTGAAAATGCAGAAGAAAGAGAAGTTGAAGAGAATGACGGGGCAGAAGGAACTCTAGCTGAGTCTACTCAACAAGGAGTTCCTATGAGGGATTTCAAACCTAAACCCTGGAAACATCAGAAACCTCACCCTACTGCTCTCATTATAAGTGACATCAATAAAGGAACTCAAACAAGAGCTCAGTTGAGAAACTGCTGTGTCTTTCCTGCATTTCTGTCCATTGTTGAACCCAAAAATCATGAAGAAGCTCTAAGAGATGCAGATTGGGTAAATGTCATGCAAGATGAATTAAATGAGTTTGAAAGAAACAAGGTATGACATCTTGAACCTCTTCCTAAAAACAAAAAGATAATTGGACTAAAATGGGTTTTTYGGAATAAACTAGATGAATATGGTACTATAGTAAGAAACAAGGCCAGACTGGTTGTAAAAGGTTATAACCAACAAGAAGGCATTGATAGAAGAAACTTTTGCACCTGTAGCAAGGTTAGAAGCTATTCGAATCATAATTGCTTTTGCGTCTTTCATGGGTTTCAAACTGTATCAAATGGATGATAAATGTTCTTTTCTAAATGGATACTTACAGGAGGAAGTCTATGTTGAACAACCTCCAGGTTTTGAAAACCAAAAATTTCCTAATCATGTGTTTAAGCTTGACAAAGTTGTCTATGGGCTAAAGAAAGCAACAAGGGTCTGGTATGAAAGACTTTCAAAGTTTCTTTTACAAAATGATTTTAAAAGAGGAAAGGTTGACAAAACTTTGTTTTTGAAAGCAAAAGGAACTTATCTTTTAGTTGTCCAAATCTATGTTGATGACATTATATTCGGTGCTACTAATGAAAAATTGTGCAAATACTTTGCTGACTTGATGGGTTGAGAATTTGAAATGAGTATGATGGGTGAGTTGAACTTCTTTCTGGGTTTGTAAATAAAGCAAACAGAGAGGGGGGATCTCATCCATCAGCAAAATATATTAAGGAACTTTTGAAAAAGTATAACTTAGATCAAGCTAAAACAAATGACACTCCTATGGCAACTAGTACTAAGCTGGATGAAGATCCACAAGGAATCTCAGTTGATCAGAAAATGTATAGAGGTATGATTGGTTCTCTTTTATATCTCACTGCTAGTAGACCAGATATATCCTTTAGTGTTACTAAATGTGCTCGTTTTCAATCTAATCCTAAGGAATCACATCTAATTATTGTTAAAAGGATATTCAAGTAGTTGAAAGGAACTGAGAACCTAAGTCTCTTCTATTCTAGAAGTGACAACTTTAATTTTAGAGGCTTTACAAATGCTGACAATGCGGGTGATTTAGTAAACAGAAAGAGTACCTCAGGAACAGTTCAGTTCCTTGGGTCATGTTTAGTTTCTTGGGCATCTAAGAAACAAAATACTGTAACTCTCTCTACTGCAGAGGATTAGTATGTAGCTGCAGTAGCATGTTGTTTACAAGTCCTTTGGATCAAACAACAATTGAGAGACTTTGGATTAAGGTATGATTGCATTTCAACTTATTGTGATAATGCTAGTGCTATTTGTATTTCAAAAGATCCAGTACATCACTCAAGAGTCAAACATATTCATATAACACATCATTTCTTAAAAGATTATGTTGAAAAAGGCTTAATTAAATTGGATTTTCGTGAAACTGAGAATCAAGTAGCTGACATTTTGACTAAGCCACTAGCAAGAGATCGTTTTGAAAGAATGTACATGGAATTTTGGATGATTCAACTATCCTAAAGAGGTGCTCCAAAATTCACAAGGTATGATCTCTAAGACAAAGACTTGTACATATATCTCATGCACAATTTTATGTGAATAACATTACAGTGAGTAAATGCATGTGTTTCACTTGTGTGTTAACATTTTGTCACTTATGTTAAATAAAGCTTATTGATATCATGTGCTTAAGTGTCAAGGCCCAAATTTGTTATGTTTAATAGTTCAAGGTCAAATTAATTTTTTTTTCACAAAACAAATTATGTTTTATTTTTTTTCCGGCTACTTATTAAATTACAAATTTTATATCCAAAATATCTCCTTGAAATTAGCTGGCTTACATTCGGAAATTAAACTTCCTAAATACCCTCAACCGAATGCATCTTGCATTTGATTCATTGCATATAAATATTCACCCTCTCTTGTCAAATCAATTGAATCCAAAACACTCAAGTATTGACACCATTAATTGCCCCCTTCATTTTTACAGCTCAAGTTAAACTCACCATATTTTCACCACACATCTCAAATGTCACTTTCAACCCCCTATTTAAACATGCAAAACCCCTTTCGAAACCCACAAAACACACAAAACTCTCTGAAATTCCAATCTCCAACTCACACAAAACCCCTATTTTCATCGCAACATTCAAAATTCTCTCCCATGGACTTTTTCACCAATTCCATCAAAATTCTCAAATCGACCAACTGATGTGAAGAAGGCTCATGCCGAGYGTTCGAAAAAGAGAACGATTGAAAGCTTTGAAGATTCTTACTCGGTGGAACTCGGGGACAAAATTCCCACGGAGGGGAAATCTCATGCTCGTACTAGAATTGAGGCTCGCTGTACAAACTACATCATGGGAATGGCCATCAATCTGGATTGGGCAGTTGCATGTATGTTCACTCAATTGCTTGATATCTTAGAGTATCAGGGATGGACTACTTAATTTTAAGTTGGATTTAAAAATGTTATGTCGTATTCCTTAATGGATCAGATTAATAAGAGCTTTAACAATGAGGATGGACTCTGTTCTTTTAAAATTAAAAATATATCTATTGAATTCATTGCTGAGGACTTAAGTGAGGCATTCCAAGTACCAAACGAGGGTTTTTGTGATTGTTTCAAAGGGGCTGATGAGGAAATTGTAGATGGGAAGAAGGTGAGGAAGTCGGTTGAGGGTGTGAGTATTGATAGCATGGTTGAGTCAATTGGGGGTCATCCTTATTCTATGAAAACAAACCACAAAAATTTCAGTCGCATTCAGAAATTACTCTTTAATCTTGTTTTTCGTTATTTAATCCCTAGAACACAACATCAAGATGAAGCAAACCATCTTGATGCTATTTTAATCTACTGTCTTGAAAACAAAATCAAAATTAATTTTCCTTCTTTGATGATACAACATCTCACCCACTGCATTAATCGGAATATCAAAATTGGTTAAGGCAATTTGCTGATAACTTTCCTTGAGGGGTATAACATCAAACTAGATAAGGAAGTCTTACCTATGCAGACAAACCTCTTTATTCTACCCAGTACTCTGCATAGATGGGGTTTATATGTGAAGGAGGGAGAATGTGTTTTTCAGGAGAAAGAGGAATTAAAAGAAGAGAATGCGAGTAAGACCAGTGAGATGGAAACTGATGATGTTAAGAGTCCAGAGAAGGTAGAACATATTTTTAAAGAAACTCAGGAAGAAGAAGAAGTAGTGGTTAAGCCCACTAGTAGACAGGGTGGTAGGGGAAGAGGAAGAAGTGGTTTCGCTCAGAGGAAGAGTACCAGGAACACACGAAAAGGGTGTGATAAGGAGCTTGTGCAAGTCATATTTGAGCTCGATAAGGAAGACATAAAGCCACAGGTATCTTAGGAAATTGAAGCTCAAGTTCCTCCACCAGCAGCTCCTGTTCCTCTAGCTCAAGTTCCTCTAGCATAAGTTCCTCCTGCTCAAGCAGCTCAAGTTCCTCCTATTGTTGTTGATGTTCCTCCACCAGTGGCAGAAGTTCAACCACAGAAGGCTGCAGATCCTTCATGAGATGTGCCTATGCTTGTGCCTGAGATGAAGAAGAGTGGTCTGGAATTGACCGCCAGTCTTGGCTTTGGGAGCTTCAGTCCCTCTCGCATTACAGAGGAACTAAAGAGTCTCAAAGGTGAGGTTCAGTCTCTGCACGACAAGCTGGATCAAATCTTGGCTCGTTTTTCTACAGCAGAAGCTATGCTGGGACTTCAGGCCGTGAACGCGAAGAACATAATCAGTGGTATCACTTCAGTATCTGTGCAGTTGGACAAAGGGTAGAAGCAGATAATGGCCAAGCTATTTGAAATCCTTGCTGAACTTGGTGTTAGTCCTGCATGAAGTCGTGTTCCTTCCCCCTATCCCACTATATTATTTAGCCTACCCTAATTCTATCTAATCGTTATTATCAAACAATTATCAATTGATTTGTAACTAAACATTTTGGATTCTGTTGACTTTGGTTTTTTCACACGGGTGCTTATATACCTTGCGAAGTAGATACTTGATTTGGGTGCGTCATTTCATTCATGTCCGTGTAAAGAGTATTTTCAAAACTTCAAGAGTGGAAGCTTTAGGAAGGTATACCTTGCGGATGGTAATATGTTGGATAATGAGGGGAAGGGTGATGTTATGATAATCACTTCAATGGGAGCTCATCGAAGCTTAAAGATGTGAGGTACATTCCGAAGCTAAGGAAATATATGATTTTTATGGGTCAATTAAACTCAAGAAATTATAGGGTCATGTTTGTGAGGGAAGTTGGAAAGTGTCGAAGGTGGCCATTGTGCTTAATGGGGGCATGAAGACTAGAACCTTGTACACTACCATAGCGTGTACGAACATGGTTGCTACAACTGCAGGTTGTGACTCCAAGATTTGGCATACTCGGCTTGGTCACATGAGGTGAGAAAGGGATGAAATTGCTAGCTTCAAATGGTAAGTTGTCGGGGTTGAAATCAATCGACATGGAATTTTGTGAAACATGAGTCTTTGGTAACCAAAAGAAGGTTTCTTTCACAATAACCAAACGGTCCTTGAAAAAGGAGAAGCTAGAACTGTTGCACATAGATATTAGGAGRCGATACCCTATCAATCCCTTGGTGGTTCTCCCTATTTTGTTACCTTCATTGATGACTCAACCAGGACAACATTATGGGTTACTTATTGAAGCATAAGTCGGAGGTGAATGCGATGTTCAAGACTTGGAAGGCAGAGATTGAGAATGCCTCAGGGCGGATGATTAAAGCTATCAAGTCCGATAATAGAGGTGAGTATGAGTTGCAAGCTTACAAGGATATTTGTAGGGAGAATGCCATTATTTTAGAGAGGACGATTCCTGGAAAGCCTCGCCAAAATGGGGTCGGTAAGCAGATGAATAAGACATTGCTTGAAATGGCAAGGTGCATGAGGTTGTATGTTGGTCTTCTTAAATGCTTTTGGGCGGATGCTATTAATGCTGCGGCGTATTTGATAAACCGTAGTCCCTCGATGCCTTTGGATTTCATGTTACCGGAAGAGAAATGGAGTGGAAAAGAGGTTTCTTATTCACATTTGAAGAGTTTCAGTTGTGTAGCCTATTTGCAATCCGAAAACAGAGACAAGCTTGACCCGAAGGCCATCAAATGCTACTTCATTGGGTACGACGATGAGAAATACAGGTACAGGTTGTAGGATCCTAATAGCCGGAAGATTATTAGGCATTGTGATAGTACGTTTGACGAGGGTTCTTTATATAAGGTTAACTAGTACTTTGGTGGAAAATCTATAGAGAAGGTGATAGTTGAGCATGAGAAAGAGTTTTTAGAGCTAGATGGGCGTGATGTTCGAAATGGCGGTCAAGCATAAGGCCGAAGAAGAACTTGATGTGCCACTTCAACAACCATGTCCTCAACAAAGGGTTCATATTCCTATGGGGTCAAGTTCGAGTGAGTCAGAAGATGACGACTATCTTGATGTGAATCATGAGGAGGTTCAAGCTGAACCGATTACTACTCCACCAAAGAGAAGAGCAACCAGGGTCCCAAGGTTATCGGATAGGTATTCTCCATTGGCAAACTATTTGTTGTTGATAGATTCTGATTAGCCAAAATGTTATGT
The DNA here is from genome assembly GCA_008642245.1 of Bassia scoparia. Taxonomy (NCBI): domain Eukaryota; kingdom Viridiplantae; phylum Streptophyta; class Magnoliopsida; order Caryophyllales; family Amaranthaceae; genus Bassia; species Bassia scoparia. The sequence goes on along the minus strand of SNQN01002323.1, from coordinate 55,511 downwards.
TAAACCAATGAAGCTCGGGGACACAAAGAATTGGGAGCAAGCAATGAGTGAAGAAATAAGCTTTTTGGGTACAAACGACGCTTGGGTGTTGGTTTATTTTCCAAAGAGTAAGAGGGCTCTTAGTTGCAAATGGATCTTTCGAAATAAGGATGAACCAGATTGTAATGTTTGGTACAAAGCAAGGCTTGTAGTGAAGGGTTTCTCGCAGAAGGAGGGTATTGATGTTCACGAGATCTTTGGTCTGGTGGTGAAAGTGACTACTATATGGATACTGCTTGGGATTGCGACTACTGAGAACATGTTCCTTGAGAAAATGGATGTGAAGACTACGTTCTTTCATGGTGATTTGAAGGAATAGATCTAAATGAAGCAACCGGAAGGGTTTCAAGCTACGGGCAAGGAGGACTTGGTTTGCAAGCTGAGTCAGAGTCTATATAGGTTGAAGAAAGCTCCAAGACAATGGTACAAGAAGTTTGATAGTTTCATCTTAAACAATTGGTTCGTGAGAACGGATGGCGATCATTTTTGTTACTATTAAAACTATGTAGATTGTTGTATTTACTTGCTTTTCTATGTAGATGATATGCTTATTATGGGAACTACCATGGGTCTTATCAATGACTTGAAGGAAAAATTGTCATTTAGCTTTGAGATGAAACATTTGAATTAGGCTAAGCAAATACTTGGCATGAGGATTTCTAGAGACTTTTTTATGGAAACTTTGAGGTTATCTCAAGAGGAATATGTTAAGAAGGTGTTACGACGGTTCAACATGGTTGATGTCAAGCCTCGGCTCTCTCCTCTTTCTTTGGATGTCAAATTGACGGAGGATGATTGCCCTAAGACAAAGGAATCAAAGGTGATTGTTTGCAATATGCTAAAGGTTGTACGCAATGTCGGAGATACAATTTGATAAGCAGAGCTCTAGCAGTTGAGCTACATCCGATAATCAAGCCACGACCTTTTAGGGGTTGGGCTATCGATGCGATTGGAGCCAATGAGCCACCCTCATCGGGACATCACGAGTACATCCTAATAGCTACTAATTACTTTACTAAGTGGATTGAAGTTAAGCGTTCCAAAGACTTAATGTGAAGGCAGTAAATATGTTTCTCGAAGAAAAGATATTCACAAGGTTTTGAATTCCAGAAACGATTATCGTTGATCAGGTGTCAATGTTCTCAAGCGAAGAATTGGACGATTATCTCATGTAAAGGCGTATTAAAATTGAACCTATGCCTTGTTCATTCCAACCCTCAATCAGAAATCCACCATTTGAACTATTGAAACGAACTCAGACTCCGGTAGGTTGAGATGACATCTAATCTTAGCTCTCTTAAACCTGGCGATATAATTCATTACAAGCTCCCCCTTTTTCTTGTCTTATCTTGGCTAAATCACTAATAGAGACCCCGACTTCCACTGTAATGAAATGGCAAAGCAATCGGCCTTGCAAATCCTGCTAATGTTGAATAGAGTTTATAAAAAGATTAGTAAACCAAGAGAGCYCAGTCCCGGTCAAAGAACTAGAGAACAATCTCAACTTAAGATAATAACTATCTGCTACCTCTCAACATCGGCAGTTGAACCTGACCGAATGTTCTTCAGTAGATACTTACCCGTCGCTAGAGAATAAGAGAGAGAATTCATGAACTTTGAACCCTCTGGGAGACATACACATCATGTCAATCCATTCAGGATAAAGATTACACGTCCATCTCCTAGGAAAACCAGCGCTGTGTCCCATGGCCCTTTGGATCATCTCTTCTACTTACCTAAGAAGAAGTTCATGGTGAGCCTATCCTATGTGAGCGTGAAWGTTTTAATCTTGACCGTTTGAGTGTTGGTTATCCTGGTAATAGGCAGGATGAGGTGTCTTCCCATAGGGGTTCTTGTTATATCTAACTCCAAGATGGAAACCACCAGTGTTACTAGAGTTTTATGTTCCCATCGCCTGAGGTCCAATATAAGCATTACCTATGCAAATGGTCCTTGCCCCTAGCGGTTACCCTAAGGAGGATGCATTTGGTTAGAATAAGCCAGATGTTGATAACCCTGATTCACAATTTGTGAAATGTAAGTGGGTTGTGGTGGTTCATGAGTAGTAGGATCTTTTGGGGGAACATATCTATTAGTGTAGTTTGAAAACTGCCACTAGTGAAGAACATTCCTCCGGTTCTTTAATCGTTCACTCCTAAACCGGGGGTTTTTTCTGTGAGTGGAATAGTTCTCATTGACGAAGTCAAGGGGATTAAATTAGAATTCAAAGGAACAGAGGAAGGTCCAGGATCACAATGACTATAGCCTGACTCATAGCTTGAACTTGAGCCTGCCTCTCTTCTCTGACTCTTATTCTCTTCATTGGCATCTCGGAGAGGGATACTCATTGACACTATCTGAAAGGCCGAAGGGACATTAGCTCACATCAAGTTGTTTGTTTTTGGATAACCCAAGAGTTGTTCATCTCTAGGATTTTCGACAATTATTCCCGAGCCTCTAGCGGTTAGCAAATTCATCAATCGTTCATTCAATTGATTATACTTTTCAAATAAAGGCTCGAACCGGGTAACTACCTTAGTTGCAACCATCTTAGACAATGCCACGTTAATAGTATTCAACTTCTTTCAGGTCTTCCAAAAGGCTTGTAACAATATCCACGTGTTGTGTGTATATTGAATTATGCAAACCTTTGGCCAAGGCTAATTGATCTTCCTCCTGTTTAGATGAAAAACGTGCAGTCTTTGCGTTTGAGACTCGGTTTGCTCAGGAGGAACACGATCTACAATTGAGTGTTGTTGCGGAAATGTTTCTAAATTACCAAAATCTTCAAGTGGATTCTCAAGATTTTGATCGAATTATGCAAACCTCTTGATTACCCCCTTTACGGATAGATTGTTTAGGGGTCTTGGTTGAGAGGTAACTACTATTGCAAACCTCTTTCCCACTGTGGTCACCTAAAAAACGGTTGAGGTGATTTTGTACTTCACTTACAAGTCAACCGCCCAATATTGGTTTTAGTTCGCTAGGGGGCTGCCTCTTTGGTTACTAATTATATTCATAACCTCGCTAATGTAAAAATCAAGAAGAAGAGAATGTAAGGAAATAGCCTTATTGTGGAACAAGACTAAAGTGTAAAAAAACAAAAGTGAAGAGAAACGAAAGTCATCCATTTATAAAGTAAGGATAGAGTCAGACTGCAACTATTTCAGAAGGAAGGATGATTACCTCCATGTTTACACAATTGGGATGAAAARGAACAAGTTAATGATCCATTGAAGGATGAAATACGCTACGCTAAGCTAAGCTACGCTATGCTAAACTATACTTGGCTACTAAGCCAAGTGTGGATAAAGAAAGCTAAATGCGAAGAAATGCAGATAGATGTTGTTGTTTGATTGTTGTGTTGTTTATGCTTCGAATTCTGCTGCATCTATTTATAGGCCTTTAAGGTAGAGATCGTGGGTGGTTGTTACTCCTTTCGGCGGTTTCTTCTCGCTTCTTTTCACATTTCACAGACTTGTACTTTCCCTCTAAACCGCCTGATTGCTTGATCTTCATGGGCCTTCTGCTGGGTTGTCTTCAAGTGGGCCACTTCTYCCACAAATTCTTTCTAATGCTTCCGTTATATCGCTAGACTGGATTGCCTGTATCTTGATTGTTATCATGGGCCTTCTTAGGAAGCACCGTATATCACCTGTATCTTGATCGTTATCCGTTCCACTTATTGCTAGTCAACACGCTTACTGGTCAAACTCTCTTAGCTAGTCAATTATCCCATCTAGTCTACGAAATTAACCAAATATTTTTAGTCCGTAATAGAGATGCTTTTGATTGTTTAAATAAGAGTGGAAATTGTTTGAATCACATGAAATTCAGATTAACTAAGGATGGCTGGATTTTAGGCACCCTATTAATATGATTAATTTGAAGAGGTCAGAACAATTAGGCTAGCTAGTGATATGTGCATGATAGAAACTCACTCTTATAATATTTTTCTAAGGCTAGAGCGTTTTCGAAGGATAAAATTGCTTAGTTATTGTGTATTCAATGGATTTGATCGAATAGAATTTCAATGAGACCGAGTAGAGGGCGGTACATGCAGGCGAATTGGGTCAAAGATTCCTTCTAACCCACAACTTGGTTTACTAGAACAGACAGTGGGGCATTACATTGACACCAATATTTTGTGTGTCCTTAATTAACCTGTATAGGCACGGTGGCGATTCCCCACTCGACAACACCACCCCAACGCACTCATGCGTGGGATCCGTGGCTCAAGCCTACAAACAAAATCGACGTAGGACAAGGCCCAGTAAGGGCACACGCCTATGAAGAGGCATTGCAAGTGCCTCCTATCACACTTCTTTTTCCCAACCGTCACATGAAGAGCAAACTTGACAAGTAGTTCGGTAAGTTCTTAGAGGTGGCTAGAATTTTCAGGTAATAGTTCTTTTAACTAAATTAATCACTCAAGTGCCTTCTTATGCTAAATTCATGAAAGATATAGTAACTAAAAAAGAGCTTTTAGTGAGGTGCAAACAGGTACTTTTACTAAAGAATGTAGTGCTTTGCTACAAAATAAATCCCCTCCTAAATTAAAGGATACTGGTAGTTTCTCCATCCTTTGTCACATTGGAACTTTGTTTATTAATAAGGCTTTATGGGTGATTTAAAAGTTGTTAATATTACTCTACAAATGGTCGACTGTTCTGTTAAATACCCTTTTTGTGTTTTAGAGGATCTTCCAGTTAGGGTAGGTAAGTTTTATATCCCTGTTGATTTTATTGTTCTTAATATGGAGGAACACAAGCAAATACCTATTATTTTACGCAACTGCAGGAGCTGTGATTGATGTGAAAAATGGTAGACTTACACTTTCTATGGGAGATGATAATGTGACTTTCAATTTGAGTACTACTTTGAAAAGTCCCATGCTTGAGGAACAATGTTATGCTATTGATGTAGTTGATGTGATTTTTCATGATAACATGCCCCAAACTCTTTTGAAAGATCGTTTGGAGGTCGTTCTTTGTCTTGAAACTTCTACAAGTGATGCTAGCATTTGGCACGATTAAATAGATGCTATTGAGCAAGCTCTTTACAAGGAAAAGCTTGACCTTAGCGAGAGCAAGAGAGTACAAGGGTTAGTTCAGCCTACATGCAATGTTGACGTAATTAAACCCGAACTGAAACCTCTCCCTTCCCATCTCAAGTATGTTTTTCTTGATGAGCAAGAGCTCTATCCTGTTATTATTATTAGCACTACACTCAATGCTGCTCAACTTTCCCAAATTTTGGATGTTTTGAAAACTCATAAGAAGGCTATTGGGTATAGTGTTGATGATTTGAAGGGTATTAGTCTTGACTTTTGCATGCATAGGACCCATTTGGAAGAGGATCATAAGCCTTGTATTCAACCACGAAGGCGTTAAAATCCTAACATGCAAGAAGTCGTGAAAGGTGAGGTATTGAAATTACTTGATGCTGGCATTATCTTTCTTATTGCTGCATCCAAGTGGGTATGTCCTATGCAAGTGGTTCTTAAGATAGGTGGGATGACTGTTGTGAAAGATGATAAAATTGAATTAACTCCAACTAAAACTATTACCGGGTGGCGCATGTGCATTAATTAAAGGAGATTGAATTTAGCCACTAAAAAAGATCATTTTCCCCTCCCCTTCATTGATCAAATGCTCGAAAGGTTAGCTTGTCAAAAATATTTTTGTTATTTGGGTGGTTATTCTTGTTTTTTTTTCCAAATTTCCATTCATCTTGATGATCAAGAAAATACAACATTCACATGTCCTTATGACACTTTTGCATATCGTAGAATGCCATCTGGTTTGTGTAATGCACCAGCTAACTTTCAGCGTTGAATGATGACCATTTTTTCTAATTTCATAGAGTCTATCATGTAAGTGTTTATGGATGACTTTAGTGTGTATGGTGGTTCTTTTGAGTCTTGTTTCACTAATCTCACTAAAGTTTTGAAAATATGTGAAGAATAATGTGGTTTTGAATTGTGAGAAGTGTCAATTTTATGGTGACTGAGGGTGTGGTTCTTGGCGACATTGTTTCTGATAAGGGGCATACAGGTAGATCGAGACAAGGTACGGGTGATTTAGCAATCACCCCCATCAGCTAATGTGAAGGGGGTAAAGAATTTTCTTGGTCATGCGGGGTTTTACCGCCGCTTTATTCAAGATTTTTCTAAAATTGGTAAACCACTAACATAACTCCTTCTTAAAGATGCACCATTTGATTTTATTGACGGGTGAGTTGTGTCTTTTAATAGGATTAAGCAAGCTCTCATAACCGCACCCATCATTCGTCCTCCCAATTGGACACTCCCTTTCAAGATTATGTGCGATGCAAGTGATTATGCGATTGGGGCTGTGATTAGTCAAAGATAACAAGTTCTTGCATGGCTTTTACTATGCTAGCAAGAGTTTGGATGAGGCTCAAGTCAATTATTCCTCCACAGAGAAGGAACTTTTAGATGTTATGTATGCCTCGAAAAATTTAAATCACATTGTTTATACTTTTAGATGTTCCAAGGTTATTGTTTATACTGACCATGCAACTTTAATGTACCTTCTTGCTAAGAAGGAAGCCAAACCAAGGCTTATTCGGTGGATTCTCTTGCTGCAAGAGTTATTATAGAATTGCGTGATAAGAAAGAAGGTATGATGATGGTAAGATCTCCTCTCCTATTGATGATGGTATGATGATGGTAAGATCTCCTCTCCTATTGAAGATTCATTTCCTGATGATCATTTTCTTGCACCCACATCACAGAGTCCGTGGTTTGCGCATTATGCTAACTATGTGGTAGGAAGCATTTTCCCTCCTGTTTTGTCCTACCAACAAAAGAAAAAGTTCTTGTATGATGTTCGATATTATTTTTGAGGTGATCCTTATCTTTTTCCTGAGTGTGCAGATGGACATTATCACAGGTGCATTCCTGAGTGGGAGGTCCATGGGATCCTTTACAGTTGTCACAACTCACCTCATAGGGGACATCATGGGCCTGACAGAACCGTTCACAAACTGAATGAGTCCGGTTTCTTTTGGCCTACGCTGTTCAAGGATGCTCAATCATTTGTTATGTCATGTAAAGCTTGTCAGAGGACCGGTAATATTTTGAGGCACCATGAGTTTCCCCAAATTGGTATTCTTTAGGTTGAAATGTTTGATGTTTGGGGTGTCAATTATATAAGACCTTTCCCGTCTTCTAATGGGAAATGCTACATCTTGGTCGTCGTCGATTATGTCTCAAAGTGGGTGGAAGCCATTGCATCTCCCACCAATGATTCTAAGGTGGTCATTAAGCTTCTTAGCAAGATCATATTTCTTAGATTTGGGGTTCCAAGAGCTCTCATCAGTGATGGTGGTTCACACTTTCATGAACGGAAGTTCGATTCTCTTCTCAAGAACTATGGTGTTTATCATCGTACTGGAATTGCATATCATACTCAAATAAGTGGTCAAGTCGAGGTCTCAAATAATGAGATCAAATCTATATTGAAAAATAGGCGGGTGTGAAGTCTAGAAAAGATAGGAGTATGAAGCTTGATGACACACTTTGGGCCTACAGAACAACTTTCAAAACACCCATTGTCACTTCATCATGTCGCCTTGTGTACGGTAAGTCTTGTCACCTATCTATTGAGTTAGAATACAAAGCTCATTGGGCTATTCGTGAGCTAAACATGAATCACAAGCTTGCAGACAAAAAGAGACTTTTTTAACTTAATGAGTTTGTTTAATGAGTTTTGATTGTTCGCTTATGATAGGGTTCAGATTTACAAAGAGAAAACTAAGAGATCCTCCCAAGTGAGTTTGCGAAGGGTGACAAGGTGTTATTGTTCAATTCTCGACATAAGCTCCTCCTCGGAAAGCTTAAGTCTTTTTGGCCCTTTTTTGTTACTAAGGTGAAGAAGTTTGGTTTTGTGGAGTTGTAAAATTAAAAAGGTGATGTTTTCATGGTTAATGGGCAACGTTTGAAGTTTTATCATGAAGGTAATGTTGTTGGAGTGGTGGAAGTTGTCCACCTTCATCCTTCTTCCTCCTCTTAAGTTACTAGAGCAATAGGGTCYTGCGGGACGTTAAAAACAAGCACTTGTCGGGAGGTAACCCGATTGTAAGTAGTTTTTCTTTCATTTTCATTTTCTTTATTTTAGTGCATATGCTTTTTTATTTGATAGGTTGTGTATATTTTGGTCTTAAACTCTTAGTTTCTACGGTTTTAGTTTGAGTGCAAATGAGGGATGGTTGATAATATGTGTATGCAGTTTTTGGTGTTTGTAGGGTGAGCAATGCTATATGGCTGCACGGTTCCAGTACCCACCCGGGTTTATTAAGACTTGCCCGGGTGCGCAATGATAAAAAAAAGAGAAAATGTGAAAAATTAGTGCAGTGCCCATCCGAGTATCCTCAGCCCCGATCGGGTACGTGGTTGTGAATTTGGCGAAGAAAAAAAAAAGACTTTAGTACCCAGACGGATTAACCTAGCCCCGCCTGGGTCCGTGGCTCGTCGAATAATGGAGAAAAAAATCAAGGACCAAGACCCGCGCAGGTCACCGAAACCCCGACCGGGTGCGAGCCAACAGAAGAAAAAACTGAAAAAAAAAACAACCAGGACCCGCCCGGGTCCGCAGGGATTCATAAAATGCCATGTTTGAATAAACCTGACTGACTATCCCTGAACCGACCAGGTGTGTGGTTGAAAAAAACGAGAACAATGTYCATACCCAGTTGGGTGAGCCTAAGCCTAGACCGGGTCCGATGCCCTCCTCTCTCTATCGTACTTCTTTTTCTCCTTTTCATTCATCACCACTCATCCTTATTTCCTTTTCTCTTTACTCTTTCCTCACCACACAACTTTATCTTCTACCTCCATTAAACTCAAACCTCTTTAAGCTTTTCTCCTCCATTTCTCTACCTTAAACTACTCTAAAATTCCCAAAACTTTCACCATTCTCTTTCTTCTTATTTTTATTTCACTAATTCTTTTTCACCAATTCCACCATTCCAACAAATTTCCATCCATCTAAATTTCTTCTTTTTATATTTTTTTTATTTTTTCACCCTTTCTCCATTATTTTACTTCCATCTTCTTTCTTTTCCACCATTTTTCTTACTCATCTCCTCTTTAAGTCAATCCCATTCAAAAATCACACAAAAAATATCAGAAAATTCTTTAAAAAATCGATTTTTTTTCTAAAAAAAAGATTAGAAAATTCAAAAAAAAGTGGTGAGCCATGGATAGCAAAAGGTCAAGAGTTGGGGGTCTAGTTAACAACCCGTAGTTCAAACGATTGCGCGTGATGAGGGTTTTCTCGATATTGTCTTCTTGGATGAGGATAAAGGAACAAATGTTTGCAACTCAAGGGACACATTGTATCCTCACGATGGATTGATCTTTTGGCACTCGAACGATTAGGTATACTCAAACCAACTCGTGATTTATTTGCTTATCTTGGTTTATCTACTTCTTTCAATGCATGTCATCATAATACTCATGAGGCTCTAACCTTAGAATTTCTGAGTTCGTTGTGGGAAGATGTTAGTGATAGGTCTAAGCCTAGGTTGTAGTTTCGGTTGCATAATTTAAATTATTCTTTAACTATTACGTAATTGGATAAGTCTTTTGGGCTCCCTACGGGAGGTGATTGCGAATACCCCAAGGGGGTGAGGCATGTGATTTTATTTTGTCTCTTAACTAGATAGGACAATGTTAACACATCGCACTTGCATATTAATCAAGTTCGTCATCCATGTGTACGTTTGTGTTTGAAATTTTAAGTACTTGTTTGTTTGGTTGAGCCAACCCCCATTTATTTGCTCGTACTTTGGACTGAAACGTCCTGGCTAAATATTACTTGGCGAGACATATGGATGTCAATGTTAACATCCTTGTCTTCCTTAGAAACCACTTGTTGTCCATTTCCCGCCATACACTTCATTCGAGTCAGGATATCATTATTGGGGGTTTGCTCACTCGAATTGGATCTAAGATCAATATTCCTTATGATACGGTTGTGCATGATGATTGTTAGTTGTCTTTGTAGCATCTTAGTCACTGTGGTTATTTGGATGAGGGTGGCAAGGATGGTTTTTGGTGGAAGATTCATTCCCATCCCCCCTTTTATTTTGACATGTCGATAAAGGACATGCCTTCTTTGGAGCCCAGCTCATTACTTATTTCCTTCAGCTATGCCTGTAAGGACATTTGGAGTGCCATCTGAGCCTCCGCCGGTTCAGTCTACAGCGGCTCCCCAAGGGTACTCCCCATCTGAACAACTCATGATTGATAATTTTGCGTCATTGCGAGTGTCTCATCAACCGATGGCCACCCAATTGACCACTTTAGACATTCGATTCTCCCAGACAATATTTCGATTATTGCTCTACTATCATCATTAGCAAGGTCATTTTCTCGCTGATGTTCTGTATCTTGATTGGTATTCTCCSCCTCCTACTTATCAGGATGATGACGATGATGATGAACCGCGTGATAATGACTTTAATTCCATGAGTTAGTGTGCCCTTGTTACCCTCTGAAGCTTTGATGACAGTGCTTGATTTAGCTCGGGGGGAGCCTTAATTGCTGTTTTGTCATGCTCTCTTGTATATATTTTAATGCTTTAAAAAAATAAGAGTGCTTAATTAGTCTAGTGTAGTTGTTTTGGTTGGAGTTAATTGTTTCTTTCCTTTTGTAGGTTCTTTTACAGGTCGCATTTTGGATGGTGTGATGATTTTTCGTACATTGGCTTGCACTAGAAAGTGAATTAGTGAGATCTTTCCAACTTTATTCATATTATAGATTTGAGTGTTTTAAGTGCTTTCTTAGGATTGTTGCATGGTTTGTACCACTCACTAGGTGTGGGAGTTTACATGTTACGCAAAAATTGTATTGCTTCCTTAGTTGTAGTGTGTCTCATTCTCCCTTTTTCCTTTGGATTCTTAACTGGGTATTTTTTTTCGACGTATGGTTGAAATTTTTGACACTTTTGATTGTTGAGACTGATCATTGTAGACTCTTAATTTCTTTTACCGATTCCTTGGTATTGTTGAAACTTGAGTTTTTGAGTCGCATCACTATCATTTGGAAGAAGGAAGAGTTTAACTTGTAAAGATTTGATCTTTGATTTCCATCATATTATTTCCTTCTTGTGTGTTTAGTTCCTGGTGCGTCACTGATCTCAATCTGGGCTTGGTACTGGTCTTGTTAACTGTATATTGGCATGGTAAGAATGTTAGAAGGCCCTCACTTGTTAGGAGTCGTGCTACATTGATCTTAGATAACAAAATTTTCCACTTGATCCCTTATTTTTATCCTTACGTTTTCTTTCTTTATTAACCACAATACAAACCTATTTGACCTCATTTGATTAACRCAAGTCTAGCTTAGGGGAGCAATTGGTTAGTTTGTGGGTAGTGTGTTGTTGTTGTTTGGCTCATTACTTGAGTTAGGTGGATTATTTCATCATTATTGGAGTGTGCTCTTTCATTTGGTTGTATSATCATCATGATCATATATTTTACATGCAAAATATTTTCATGCAAGGTGAAAAAAATCAAAACAAAAAAAGGAAAAAAATCAAAATTAAAAAAAAAACCAGAAAAAAATTCACAAAAAATGTTCCCATTCTTTTATTTAGTTGTACTTTCTTGCCTTTGCAAGTTGTAAATCTATCCTAGTTTGATGGTGATATGATGGTGCTTTCCATTGGGTTGGTTGATTCGATAGTGTGGAGTTAGAGTAATTTGAAGTTTTTTTAGCTTTATCTTTACGCTATTTTTATAATTGGATTTTGCTCCCGGCCTAGAATGGACTTCTAGCTCACATTTTCCTAAATCATATCCTACCCTTGACCTAAGTCCCATTACAAGCTTAATAAAGACTTTCTTGATAGTCATGCTTTTGTAGGTGTCGTATTGTGATTCATTGTCTAGCAAAGTTTTAAGAGTATGTGTCGTATTTTGAGTCGAATTTTGTAGGTTGAGTGCTATTATGTTCGCTATCAAACACCTGAGTGTTGGTGAGATGGGGGGTGTCATTTAGTCTCTTATGATACAAAAAATTGATTCATATGCACATCTTTTGCAGGAGAGCGATCGAGTCCATCTTTTACTCGCCACAAAGAGAGGAGTGTCACCGGTGAGAACTCTTTCCTTAATTCTTGGTTATAACTCTGTGATAGGGCTTGGTTTCAATTGTATGATATCTTGTCCTTGGATAGGTATTGAGTCATTTGAATGCTTTGATTGAGAGGATGTGATCACAAATGTTTTACGATGTTGCTTTTATAGGGTGAAGRATACTCATGTTTCTGAGAATGTTGTTTTGTTGTTTGAGGACAAGRAAGGGTTTAGCTTAGTGGAGTTTGATGTGTGTGTTTTGTATAGTATATTTTCCTTGTCCCCATGGTATTTTTATAGCTTTTTCTCGCTTGGTGTTATCAATTTTCCATTGGAATTTATGTTTGGTTGGTGTGTTTGTTTCCTTTTTATTTTGTAGGTACAAAGGTCATTATTGTGCTGATCGGATCTCATACACAGGTGGGTTTCCATATATCCGACGGGTTAGTGCTTGATACTTAGAACATTTTGGAGGTGTTATTTTCGAGAAAAGTTTCTACAGGCACCCGGATGGGTTTCCAAATACCCGATCGAGTGAGCATTACGTCAATTCGGGCAACGATTTCATACCTGGGTGGGTTTCCAGATACTCGGGCGGGTCTCCAATGAAAAAGGTAATTTTTTTGAAAAAAAAAATTCTGATTGTGAGATTGTTTGATGATTTGTTATTTGTACTTATTTTCTCTTCAATTGTTAGAATTTTGGACAATAATTATAGAATTCGCAAAGTACTTTGATTTTAGTGTTTATACATATAAATTTGGGTTCGCAATTTGTGGTTTATAACATTAGAATGCTTCTCTGATTTCGATTTCATATTCCGTGTTCGAAATTTGTGTTTGATTTTTCTTTTTTTTTCCATATTTGTTTGGTTGACTAATTTTTGTTTTGAATTTGTTTGTTTTTCTGGTTTTGTTTGTCTGGTTTTTGTTAATTTTCGTTTTTTTTGGGTTTGTCTGTTCTCCTAAAATCTGGTAAAAGGGTAAAATGACAAGTGTTGAGTACCTACCTTCAGTTTTGAATGATGACAAACCACTTTGAACTGAAATATATGTATATGCAAGTTTCTGTTTGCATGTGCGGGTAAAAGTCACAAGTTCAAAGTATCACTAGTAGAAAAATCATCAAAAGCTGGGGTTATTTAGGGTTCAAAAGCAAAACCCCAGCTTTTGAGCTTGCAGCTTTTGACAAAAGCTGGGGTTAAAATAACCCCAGCATTTTGACTTCACAAAAGCTGGGGTTTTTGAGCTAAAAACTCTAGCTTTTATGAAGTCAAAAGCTGGGGTTTTAGCTAAAAACCCCAAAACCCCAGCTTTTGACTGCTATAATACATTAAAAAAAATTAGCCCATGTTTTGTCTCTCATTATACAATGAGAGAAAAAACATGAGCTAATATTTTTCTTTTTTAATTTTCACATATACATATAAATATCAATTTTTATTAAAATTTGGTAAAACAAAATACAAATAAATGAGTATAAAGTACACTCATTAAAAAAAACTTGTATATATATTCACGTGGTAAATGATTAGAGTACATATAAAATTACATAAGAAATTTAATAATTAAACATTCAAATAAATCCATGGAGAAACATAGATCTTCAAATCTTCAAATCAAGCGGACACCCTCCCTCCATGTGTGCAAAATTCACAACACCGTGTTATATAGAACAGAAATCGAGCTCATATAACAGCATATAACCCATTCACCTCATCATTGGAATTAAGCAAGAAAACATAACATTATTAAGGGAAATAAACAAAAAAAGGAAAAAAAAACATGAATAAAAATTAAGCTATTCACCTGTGGATCTGTTCGAAGAATTTTTTGCAGAAGAAACAAGTAATCTGGTGTATAACCGACCTGCATTTACAGAAGAATTATAAGGTTTAAGGGTTCTAACTTCTAAGGCACATAATCTAATTTCAGTAAAAGATTGAAACAAGATAAAAGCATTTTAGAACATAAAGAGTTCAATGGGGGGAAACGACAAAACTATTTTGTGTTTATGCCTACTTAAGGTTACCTCTTACCAGCTTAGAATAAATGAGAATTTTGTCAAACTCCCTGCAACATACCAATATTCCTGTTAATAAAACATACATAAACCATATAATTTGTAGTATATGAAAATGTTGAAAGTATGAGTATTCTTACTTTAGCTGGTTTTCAGAGTACCCAGTGTAGCGCTTGAGTGTTTCTGTCCAAGATGGGGTGTTGGTCAGGGTGCAACGGGCCGTGTACACGCTAGAGGCTGCTAGAAGCGAGGGAGGGTACTGAATTGTGGTGGAATAATTCATCATTTCATCATCCCAAGCTCAGAAAATAAGTAGATCATGTTCTTCATCTTCAGAAATCATGGAATAACAACAGCCAGTATAAAAAGCTCGGAATCAGCAATTCAGAAATTAAACGAATTTTGTGTTACATGTACCTCAGAATCAGCAGAAACAAAAGCCTTGATATATCTAGGCAGGAACATGTATGGGGTAGGAACTGTCAAATACCACACAAGTCTCCCTAGTATTGTCTTCTCCATTGCCAAAACTTGCTCTCTCACATATGCTTTGTCTGATATCTGAACAAAATCATTAACCTGCAAAAACAAATTCACCAAAATCCAATCAATCAAACATAACTTTCCTCAGTAACATTATTCAATATTCAAATGCATTGATTTTTCCTCTAGTTATTTTCAGGAAAATTGAAACAGATATTAACTCTAATTCAGTGAATTTACAGTATCATCACACTAAAAATTTCTACAGAAGAAACCACTTGATCCAAAACCACTGGTTGCTACCAGTGGTTGGCAGAACAAAAAGCTAGGAAGTGCAATGGTTTTAGCCTTTTCTGTTAGAAAAAATGTAATCACTGTAAAAGAAGAAAAGTCACATACAACGAGTACATTGCAACTTCAAGCATATAACGACCGATTTTAAGCTTCATACAAGCCAATAGCAATGAAAATCGAATGCGAACAATGGCAAACCATGCATATTACAACTTCGCAAGCCAACAAGCTACAATACCTCACAACTTGCTCGTTTCTTAACCAAATTGACTCAAACCAGTTGCAAACATCTGCTTTTGATGAAAAGAAGCCAAAGCACTACTCAATTTTCACAAAAGAAAAGCACACAAAAAATCCCCAATCCTTTAAACATGCAACACAACAATCAAATAGCGATCATAATACTTGATATTGTTGAATTCAAACATTAATTCAATACAATTAAACATTCAAACAACAATTCTTTAAGAAACATTCACAATTCTTTAGGAAATTACTACAACAAATAATTATAAATATGAGTTCTATCAATTCAAGCATAAACTTCTGAATTTCACACAAAATCGAGTGAAAATCGTAAGGAAACTTGCCATTGAAATCACACAAAGATCATCACAAAATCGACCAAAAATTCACATAAAAAACGTCAGAAATCCAACCTAGGATTCGTCACAAATTCAAACTATAATTTGCTGCAAATTCAACCTAAAATTCATCACAAATTCGACTTATAATTTGCCACATATTCAACCTAAACTTGAAACACAATTGCAAAAAAATTCGGGCAGATCTACACAAAATCCAACGAAACTCAAGATTTCAATAAAATCCAAACAAAAATACAAATACATAAGCAATTCTACACAAAAATGCAGCTAAAAAGAGGAGAGAAGAAGAATACCTTATAAAATCGAAACCCTAACAATGGGATTAAGAACAACCACAATGTAGCAACCTCGCGGCAAAGATGACGGTGTCGATTGGGGCGACAGCGCAACAATAGCAGCAACTCATCAAGAGATCGGAGAGAGAGAGACGGAGGTGAGAGCTGAGAGGTGAGAGGTGAAGGTTAGAGGAGAGAGATTACGGTTAGGCGTGAATTTGGGATTTTATTTTAGTCGTGAGTGCAAAGATTTGGGGATTTTATTTTGGTCTTGAGTGTAAATTAAGATGGGTTTGTTTTATGAAATTTTTCTTAATATAGTCAAAAGCTGGGGTTTTTTGAAAAACCCCGAGCTTTTGTGATTTTCCCAATTGTTAAGCCTCTAAGATGGGTTAAATGCGGGGGTTATTTAAAAAACCCCAGCTTTTGAGCTGCAACTTTACACTTGCTTGCATCTGCGAATTCTCCCAGATACATGTGTCCCTCATAAATGGCTACATGGTCATCTGGGTCACCAATACCATCAAATTTGATATGACCTGGTATCTTCACCTTTTGAGATCGTGCTCTTAGTATGTCATCACAAAACGGCGAAGAAGACGAATATCTGATTCCACTTACTGCATGGCCTGTGACTTGGATTGAGGTAGCACTAGTAGCAAGCTGACTCTGTGTGGGACCATGCCTCCCTAACTTGTGAAAAGCTGAAAGCCGATTTCCTAGGCGATCATGAACAAATAGAGTAGGCCCGGTGATTGGCTTTGTTCGAGCAGTCCTTGATGTTAATCCAGTAGATCTTGCCCTACGCATAGGTCTGGATGTACCAAGCTGGCCTGGTATAGGGGCTATAAACTGGACTTCCATATCTTACCTAACACCTTTCCTCATCTTCCTTAGGGATGTCTTCTAGGGATGGAGTTGASTCATATGATGGAGATGATGGTGATGGGGAAGGTGAATATGTTAACCTCCTTCTGGTACGTGGTCTAGGTGGTCTCATAGAGCAACTAACTTGGTGATAGTGCCTCTTGGTGGTATAGATCGGAGTACGAGCAGTAGGCCCAATTGAGACATGCTCTTGTGTAGTGATAACCCCAGAGGTACTAACAATGTACTTGGATGATGTTAGACCAGCTCGACGAAGAATACTTCTATCTTGCTCCACCTTCTCTGTGGTTGGTGGAGTTGAGCGTTCATGAGTTCTTCGTGAAGGAGAAGGTGATTGACAGTAATTTCCACCAGCTCTAATAAAGCCAATCGGTGTACCTCTTGGACTTGGTGGATGTCCGACTGGTGATGGAGGTGGTCTGTCACTTTGACTACTATGACGTCTTGTGGACTTAGAACGCCCGATGTAGTGACTTTTGGACGTTTAGGACATTTCCTCTGGCCTTTCAGGGTCAGGCATGCCTCCATGCAGTACTTCTTGATTGGTCGTTTCCATGCACTACTACAAAATGAGTGTTTTCTCAACACTTTTGCCTCAACACTATAGCCTAGCGTTGAGATTATAATTGTTCCGCATATTTTATCAACACAAAGCTAAAAACTTAACAGTGTTGATAAATTAAACACTACAAAAAAGTGTTGAGAATTAAGTTATTATTCACGTGCATAACTCGTGCAAGTGACAAAGGGTCTTTAATGAAAACCTATCTTTTGTTTGGTGTGGTTACTTGTGCCGCTTCTCGTGACTCAACACTCAAGTATCAACTTTCTTTCATTCTCTTCTTTTCCGCAAAGACTACAAACCCCCAAAATTTTGTTCAAAATCCTTACCTTGCCATTGCAATTAGTGCYTTTGATTTCTATGTTATGATCTCTTCTCAAACTCTATTCTTGTTGTTTGGGGTCTTCTTCTACTTCAGTTTMTYGTATCTAGMGCTTACATCYTCGTTTTRSCCTTCTTTATTTGTTTTGGTAAGCTTCTTCAAATCTCTTTTGAATTCTTTCTTTGTTTTATYGTTTAGTCAGTTGATGTTTAAGYTTTTATATTCGAATTAGGCTCYAATTTTWGGGTTTTAATTACGAATTTGTTATGTCTAGTTGTTTTATTYGGGRTTTTTATTGTTTGCTACTGGTGAATTGTTCTGTTTAATTGTTTTTATTTGTTCTAGTAAGCTTCTTCAGATCTCTTTTGAATTGTTTCTTTAGTTAATGGTACAGTCATTTGATACATTCGAATGAGGCTTGAATTTTAGGGTTTTAATTACGTATTTGTTCTGTTTAATTGTTTTATTGGGGTTTTTATTTTTTGTTACTAGTTGATTGATTGTACGAGTTTCGTGTTTCCTGAGTTATTGATGTTTCGTTACTAGTATTTTAATGGGTAATATAATGCTTTAATTCTATTGTTATGCCCCTGATTTAATTTGGGTTTAATCCTGTTCTACTACTGATATTTTGCTGGGTGTTGAAGCTGGTAATTTTTTTTTCATTTTTTTTGGGTTTAGATGTTTGCAATTAAGTGGTAGTATCGTGTTGAAACCCTTAACATGTGAAACACATTTGTATGAGTTGTGTTAATATAATGATATTGAGTTTGTGATAACAAAGTACTTTGTATTTATCCATTATGCGCTTCATTCTATGATTGATTTGTTGTTGTATGTTCTTGCTAAATGTATTGTTCTGCTGTTTTATATGCAAATTCATTGTTATCGTATAATTGATCTTATAATGATAAGATACTTATGTACAAATAAAAATAATGCCACAACAAAAAATACAAGTCTATTGATAGTGGAATCATTGGGTTGTCTTGCATATTTTTTAGCACATCTTCTATTTCTCGCGCTCTTGATTTTGAAAATTTTGGCATATATGTCACAGGGTTTTTACTGACCCATTATGTGAAACAATTGATTTGTTCTAACTATTCTAACTTCGTATGTTGTTTTGTTYATTCATTATAGGTCTGTAGATTTCATCAAATTTGATAAAATATGTTAGTGGTGGCAATCTTGCTATATCAGGGCAGGTTGTAGCTTGATATATTTTATTGGCTATCTCTTTTTGTTGGTTTAACATAATTGATGAAACTGTCCGATTTGCGTGTGATCTGCATTTCAGGTATGTGTTAGATTGGTCGAGCACCTTAATGGCTTGTTTAACCCTCGTGTCACCGGTTTTAGGATTTCGGACGTTGTAAGTCTCTCTCTTTTTAACTTGCATTGTCAACGTTTAATCTCAAAGAMGTTGTGGTTTMGACTTTGCCAGGTGTTGAAGTTCAATTCAGCCWTATGAACTCTGGGATGTTCTGTACGTGTACTCCCATTATTGATCATAGTTGTGTTTGCAAATATAGGAGACTTGATATTTGATACTCTGATCAGCAGAGGCCTATTCTGCATATTCCGCATCAGAARGATATACAATGGTTGATYCAGCTACAATAGTYAGGCAAGTAATGTTTCACTCAAAAGTTATGCTCATCCTCTTTGRTGTATTTTGTTCTGATTTGAAACCGCTTTTCTAACCTTCCAATTGTGCTTCTTTTGCTAGAATWGTTTGAAACAATGAGTTTTAAGCTTTTCGGTATTTTTCATTTAATTGGAGCTGTATAAAAATCCTATCTRTGTTTTAGAGAATAGCTTGGAATAATGAGTTTTAAGCACTGGATAGATAACATTTTATTTGAGTAGAATAAAAATCCAATCTTTTTGTTGCATGGTGCAAAGTAATATAGTGAGTGCTTTAACATCATTAGTTTGATTAAAAAACAATATGAGCACTTTGTTTTTAACCTTCTATTTATTAATGAATTAATGAGCATTTTTTTCTTCTCTATTTTTTACTAAAAAATAATATTAGTACTTTTATTTTAAGTTTTGTGTGATACAATAATAATGAATTTTCCATTTAATCTACCACGTTGATATGTTTTTTGTTTCTAGGGAAGAATGCTCGTGATAAAGGGTTGAACTGAATTTCTCTTACTTTGTAAGTGAGTGTTTCTGGGGTTAATTTGTTATCACGTCCGTTTAAGAGTTTTGGTTCATTCTATGCCCTTGAATTGTTTCTCTGCTATACATTGATTTTTATAGAGCTATATGATTTGTCCAAATTTTATATCCTCTCTTTACAATTTCAATTTATTATCAGGGATAGAATTTAGATTGATTTAATAATCATTTGTTTCCTTCTCCCATACATAAGTTCGCAGATATAGTGGTATTAGAAAATCAAGACTAATCTGAAACTTAAGCCTGCTTTGCTGGCTAACATATGTGGCATAGTTAGAGTGGATGTAATTTATGTATGAAGAGATTCAAAAGTTCCCACTAAAAAACTGGGGCTAAATATAGGTGACCAWGCTTATCGTGAAATATATGTATTGGRCGGGGCAATGTAACTTAAGAACTATATTAATCTGCACTTAAGTCTTGGTTCGATATATTGGTATATCTTGAGTGAGCACCGACAATGAAGTCCTGTTTGACCATCTGACATCGATTCTACAGAATTATCCCGCAGAAGCATATTCACGACGGACAAATTTCTTGCATCATAAAATCAGCTTTCAAGCAAAAAACAAAAATAAAGGTATTCCTTTAACAACTACACGGGCTAAGATATCATTGTATATGATTAGTTAGATGCATCTTCTTTTACAATCTTTGGTGTATATGTTCGTAATATTTTTGGATGATTAATAGTTTATTTTGCACCTTGTGTAAATGATTATAATTTATTAGTGTGTGGTCTATAAAATTTAGTTTCTCACCTGAAACCCCTTATAGGTTGAACCGTTGAAGATGGTAGAAACTACTTAGAGTATACTCCCTATTGAAGTTCGAGAAGGTGAGAAACTTCAGTTGCATGCATTCTTTGTTAACTAACAATAGCCCGAGTTAATGCCGTCTCGAAGAAGTCTCGAAGAAGAACTCAAGAGTTATAATAAAAGTAAGAAGAGAATGCAAGAAATTCGAGAAATGCTTATGTTTTGGCTAAACATTGTAACTTTATTCTGTTTTGAGTCATCGGGAAACAGAGATTAAAGTGGAGAACATATTTATAACTAGCAAGGAAAGGTAAAGATATCTTGAAAAGTAAGGAATATAATGCTCTAACTGAGAGGTTGGTAAATTTGAAGAAGTAGAAAGCTCCAATAGCGCCACGTTTCTTACTTTGCAACCAGCAGGTCAATGTTTATGRTGCAGATTTGCATTGTGACGACGTTTAGGTGGTTGTGACTTGTGAGCCTTGATAGTCGGGTCATTGACTTATTGTATTTTAGATGTTTTATTTATTTTTTTGTAATAGAATTATGATTTTAAATGGTATTTTTCTGTATTACACTTGAAAATTGATCTAATGTAATAAAAGATTATTAGAACTTTATTTACTTTTAWTTTTTTTTTTTTACTTTTTTTAGTGAAAAATATCAACACTTTTTAGTGTTGAAAACATTTTTACAATAAAATTTCAGCTTTGTATAACCGAGCATCTCAACACATTAAAAGTTCACATTTTCAACGATATTTCAGTTCTCAACACTTTTCGTGTTGTAAATCTCAACATATAAAAGCATTAAAAAAAAGTGTTGAGACTCTCAACTCAAAAAGTGTTGAGACACTAAACACTTAACCAAAAGTGTTAAGAATCTCAACATTTAAGTGTGTCGAACGAAGTGGGGAAAATAGTCACAGCCAAATTTTAGACACTTTTGCTATGTGTTGAGAATTAATTTCTCAACTCTTAAAAGTGTTGAGAAATGGCTTTAAATGTGTTGAGAAAACACTCATTTTGTAATAGTGATGGTTCAACCCTTGAAATATGTGGCACTACGACCCCTCCTTCTAGTGCCAAATTGTTTGTACAATATTTGGTTTTGCTCACGTGGCAGATGTCAATGGGCCGGTGTTGGTGGTGTTCCAAATGCACAATCCAGTTACCTACAAAACCCAACAAGGACTACCCTAGGGCAACCTAGGAACATCCCCTTCGATGGAGGTGTTAAAGTTTGTACCAGGGGGATAATCAATATTTTAGAGAGAAAAGTAGATAGCATGTGTTTTTTGTGTACTTACTAGGCCTGGATGACCTTTTGGTACCTTATATATCACTGCAAGTGATACGTGGCAGTTAACTCCTCAGTGATAAGTGTTGAGTCTTGGCAGRTGGTATGTGTCATGCTCATGAAGCTCCTCTGACCATGTGGTGGCAGGTTTGACACTGCCTTGGGCCTTTAGACACCTTAACACATGTGCCCGGCCAATTGCTTTTGATATATGGGCCTTGGATATATTTGGCCCAGTGACCAATGTATACCAACAAAACCCATGCCTTCCCGTCCGAAAACATCAAAAACCAATAAAGATATGGCGAATGGGCACGACTCCATCACCATTAGGGCTGAGCACCGGTCCAGAACCGGACCGGACCGGACCGGGACCGACTGGACCGGCGGACCTGGGAATCATCAAAAGCTTGGACCTGGACGGAACCTGAATTCATTCCGGTCCGGACCGGGACCGGACCTGGAAATTCAGGTCCGGTCCAGGTTGGACCTGTTGGACCTGTTTTTTTTTTTTTTTTTTTTTGCTCTTTTATATATATATATATATATATAATATATATATATATATTATATATAATATATATATAATATATATATATATATATATATATATATTATATTATATATATGTTCTAATCGAGATTAGCTTAGGTTGGTCAGTGTCTTGTTAGGTCAAGGGGCGATTGCTGTCTCTTGCCTTACTCGTTAAAGTCAGAAAGTAAGCAAGTAAACCCTCAAAAGATGTGCACAAGAGCTAAGCCTACTTCCTAGGAACTTTCCTTTCTTATTCTTTCCTTCTTATTTTCTAAATTAATATATATATATATAATATATATATATATATATTTATATATAATATATATATATATATATATATTCAGGTCCACCGGTCCGGACCTGAAAACCCCGGTTTTGGACCGGACCGGACCGGAAGACCGGCTCCCCTAATTTCTTTGGACCTGGACCTGGACCGGAATCGGCGGTCCGGTCCGGTCCGGTCCGGTCCAAATTCAGGTCCGGTCCGGTCCGGTTTCAGGTCCAGACCGGACCTTTGCTCACCCCTAATCACCATATCTAGATGAGATCTCAACTAACCCCAATTTGGATAAGAATACTTTATAAAAGTACTTGAAAAGAGACGCATTAATCAAATGGATCTAGGAAGGTTGCAAATAAAATCGCAACCCCAAGCCCTTATTGACAATACTCCAGACGTGCACAAATCCAGAGTTTTATTGCTCATTCATATTATATTATATTCAACTGTGATTATTTACCAACCTCCAAACAAAACCACAAGTCACATACACGAATTTTTAAGCATATTCAATTCCTTTAATTAATAAACTTGTTAGACAAAGCCAACTAACCTCGTCATTAAGACTTGCACACTTCCGTTTATTCAATTCGTACATCATGTCATGAACGAGTAAAAACATTCACCTCATGGAGCAAGCTTAACTTATACTTGACTCCACTTAATTCATCCATATATTAACTTGTTAATTAATGACAAGTGATTAATTAACAAATTCCATGTCAACTCTCATGAGTAAACCAATTTTCACAATTATTTAACCAAGATGCAAATAAATAATTTATTCGTGCCAACCAAACAATTCCATGGGAGTTTCCTACTCATTACACTAAGGTTTCAAACGTCCTCAAGCATACACATTAATCAAGGATTTCGTAAATATATAGTACGTACCTTGAATAAACTGAGCGAAAAGCCACTTTATGACGTAGAAATCAACCTCTAGGAATTGAAGTTCCTTCCTAATCAAATTACATAACTCAAATCAATACACATGACACCTAATTTACAACAATACTAAATAGCTTAATAAGCCTCGAAAAGTCCTTCAAGCAATAATTTCATTCCTCAAAAAAACCCCATTTGGGAGTATAAATATTATACTATTGTCTCTACTTGAAAAACCATAAAGATATAGCTTTTTGATTGGAAATTCAGCACTTTTAATTCGTTTAATAAACCTGAAATTTTCCCTTTTTACTCAATAACATTTAACAACTCAAAATATACTTATACTAGTAATACCATATATTAAAACATTGATTTCTAAGTAAAAACCCATCATTTTCATCACTAATAGCTTCAAAACTAGTTGTATAAAATTTGGAAATTATTTAAACTTGCAAAAGAAGAGTTCTAGTCTTTGCAAACATATATAATAGTTCTTAAACAAGTTTAACTTATACAAAACATGATTTGAAATCATTAAAACCCCAAAATTCAATTGACAATAAATCTGAATTTTTATTTGAAACACTAAAAATGTAATTTTCAACTTCATACAATTTTATATCTCACAAAACAAATGTTAATCCCTTCCAAAACTATAAAACATGAAATCCCTAATTATAAACCTTAATTTCATAATTGCATWAATCTGAATGTTTTTTTGTTTCAATTGAAATTAACATCACAAAGTCATAATCTTTGCAGTTTATAGAAGATTACACTCAAAACATTAGTATTAACAATTGAATTATAAAAATTGCAAGGTTTAAACCACGTTAATTAAAATCATGAATTAAACAAGAGGAAGAAGAAAACAAGGAAGGAAAGAGGAAGGAGAGAGGACCGAGTGGTTTCTGGTGGGTGGCGCTGACCGACGACGAGTAGCGGTGGCAGCGATGGCAGCAGGGGCAGCAAGCAACTCTTCTCTTCTCTCTCTCTCTCTCTCTTTTTTTTTTTTTTTTTTTTTTTGAAAACTGAAGTGGCGTGAAAGTGAATAGAAAGGAGAATAAAACGCTTTTTATTGATTTAGGTTTTATCTAGACTTAATTTAAATACTTTATTTATTTTCTTTATTTTGTTTTGGATAAAGAAGGAAAAGATAGGTTTTTCTATTATGAAATATAATTTGAACAGAAATAATAAAATTTAAATAAAATATATCATTTTATAAAATTATCGTAATACATTTATAAGAAAATATATTTATAAATTTTTAAATATTAAAGGGGATTACATGTACATGGTGACTTGGAGGAAGAGGTGCACATGAAAATTTTCCATGGCTTTGATAAATCAACTACTTGATAAAATATATATGAAAGACAAAAAAAACGTTGTATGGTATGAAATGGGTCCCTCATTGCTAGTTTGCGAAATTGGCTACAATCTTGAAAAATTATTATGCCTTTAAATYGTAAGACTCTAATTATTACTTTACATTAATGAAAGGGTAATTGCAGCTTAATGTATGTGCTAGTATGTGTTGTTGATATAATTATTATTYTTGGTAATGATAAGTCTGGTATGATTTATTTTTCAACGTGTACAGAGAATGTTTCAAAATGAAAGATTTGGGAGTTTTAAATATTTCTGGCGTATAGAGGCCGATCGAAATAAACAGAGATTTTTTTACTCTAGATTCTTAAACCTACAAATTTAAAGTTTCTCACGGAGCAAGACCATAAGTTAGCTCTAGCGAAAGGCTGGTTGATTTATTTATCTACAATCAGAAAATATTTGACATACTATGTACACATCTTATTGCAGTTTATATATAACCCCAGAGAAGAACATTGGAATGCAACTTTACATGTTGTGACATATTTGTAGAATAATCTAGACCAGAGTGTTTTGTTGCGATACGATAGTGCTTTGCAATTGAGTGGTTGGTTTGTGCTTATTGGTTTGTCTCCAGTTTCACACTCCCTGTTGAAAGAGAAATATTATTGTTCGATGGAAACAGTAACTTGTGAATTGAAATGGTTAAAGCAACTTTTTGAGGATTTAGATGTGAAACATGAGAAAGGTATGCACGTGTATTGTGACAGTCAGTTTGCTTAATARAATTGGTTGATATTTTTACTAAGGATTTAGGGAAAGCTAAGTTTGAGTTCCGTCTTCGCGAATAATTAAGTTGGGCATTAAAAATTTATATGCTCCAACTTGTGGAGATGTATTGGGATATATTTTGAGATAGTAGAGATATTGTGTATTGTTAATTTGTCATATTTGTTAGGAAGTTAATATTAGCTAGGTTTTATATCCCTATATATATTTGGGTTGTTTTCTATGAAAGAAATGCAGAGAATTTATTGAGAGAACAAATTTAACACATCATGCAACTTGTTATTATTATTGTGCAAAACCAAACACAAAATCAGAAAACAAAAAACAAAAAAAAATTAAAAATACAGACAGCACAAAGTAGCAACATAGGCTACACTAGTACTTTATCCTTGTGATTTTCCGACTAAAAGAAAGCAAAAGAATTTCAAAGAACTACGAAATTATGTAGTATACACTACACATTGCAAAGAATTTAAACCATAATCATGAGACCGAAAAGACGAAGAACAAGCTGGCCTGGCTTACTAAATTAGTTGAGGCGAGGTGGGCATTGGAAGCCACTTGGAGCAGTGTGTCCACACTGGTTGACGAGAAGTGTAAGATCGACGTTGAGATCGAGCTTAACGATATCCAAGATGTTGAGATGCACCGCGGTGCAAAGGCAGGCAGCAGCATCGAGCTTAACAAGGTTACCAATAAGATTACAGCAAGTACTCCTTTGAGGAGACCCGATTTGTAGGTGAATGAGATTGAGCACGTCTGCACACACATTCAACTTAAGTGTGTCTAGGGGGCATGTTTCGATGGGCCGAAGGTCGTAGGAAGAGAAAGCTGGGCTACACAGGACAAGACTCAATGCAAGAAAGAGAGCCACTGAGGCTGAGTTCATAGGGGCCATTTCTAGCTAGCAATAACTACAACAAAAGGTTAAACTTCTTTTGATTTGTGTGTTTGATTTGATGGTGTAAACTCACAAGACTGTTGACCTATTTATAGAATCTAAGTTCTGAGGTGAAATGGAGGAATATTCTCATCAACGTTACAAATTGTCATTAAAAACTAGCTAGAGTTTAATGAATTAATTACCATTTAAATTAAACCTTGTCATCCAAATAGTAACATGCACTTTAACATTCTATCTTATAGTGTGTAAAACAAAATACAGTAAGTAGCATTGGTGTATGTCAAGATTCTTCCTTATTTCGCGCTTGTATTTTACCTAAATATTGTTTAGTACGTAATGGCTGATAGAAGGAACAAGATATAGAGTTGAATTGATGTATCAATAGATGAACTCTTCTGTGAAGAGTAAGTAAACGATCTATATGTGCCATGCTAAGTTTTCATAATCACAACTACTCCATTTTGGGATTTATTTACCCATGCAAAGCATGGTCAACTTTTTTGATTCAACTATATTTTTTGTATGGAGTATAATTTTCGAAAGTATTGAATAAAATGAGATGAAAAATGAAAACGATCAAATGTGAGAATTTAAATAAGACGAAGAAACAAACGTTATATTTAAAAAATAGTAAATCTATACTACGGAGTATATATTAAAAGACATTCCTAAGAATGTTTATTATGTGTTATGTTTCATTCTCATGAAGTGTTTATTTCATACTAAAACTTTCATTTTGTATCTCAACTTTTCAATATATATATAAATAAACATTTTGTATTTAAGTAGTATTCATGGCCATTCTTCGCATTTTAGAGGATCGAGGTGAATTTAAATTTAATGCCCATTGATGAGTGATTAATATGGAGTTGGAGGAAAAATATAAAATTCTCTTTTTTATTTTTGAAAAGTGTAATGGTAATAACTTGTAAAAAAATATTACATTGGAGTTATATGGTCAACCTTCTACTCGTATATGAAAAAGATATAGACTACAATTGAAATGAAATAAAATAAGAATGTCCTATAAATAATAACAAATGTACAAAGAAATTGTTTTAGTTGGGATTCGAAACCCAAGCCCGAAGCACAAAAGAGTTGTACACTTAACTAGCAAGCTATGACCATTCTTTAGTTGCATAAGGCAAACAACTGTATTTATTGTTGGAATTCTAAAAAGGTGTAATGACATTATAAGGCTTTTGTTTATGTTTTTCTAGTAGTATGTCAGTCATACTCCGCCTGTTGGTTGCGGCCTAAGCTGACCAAGTCATATTACTACAAGTTAAGCACTTTACTTGATGTTATTTGATAGCTATTTACATCCATTAAGCCTTTTGTCTTTCCGCTTGATTTAGGGGTTTTGGAATCCAAATAGTTCACTTTTCATGTTCTCCCTCCTATACTTCTATATATTTCAATCATATCTATCTCTTCCATCATACAGATCGACATGAAAATATTAAACACATCTCTTTCTTCTTTTTGGACATAAGGACAAGTTTATCCTAAGACTCAAAATTTTCCTTAAAACTATGTCATATCAGCTTTTCAGTAACTTTTTATTTTTCAGATTCACATCAAGACTCTCTATATTCTCATACTTTTTCACAAACTTCAATCAAGACTCACATACTTTTATATAAAATGAAATATATAATTTTTAAAAAAGAAAAAAAGTATATTTGATTAAAAAAGATAAAAAAATTTAAAAAGACCCAATTAAAATTGGACAATAATATGAGTCTTGAGTTGAGTCATGAAAATCAAAACTCAACTCAATACTCTAGGGAGTCTTTTCCTYCATTATCCCTAAGACTTGAGAGAGTCTCAAGCTAAGACTCTTCTCAAGGCATAGGGATAATCTTACCCTAAGTTTATGTGGCTCCAAACCTTCACCCAATAGTGCCCTTGAGAAGGTGATCTGTAAAGCTTTGTTAACGAGTCGACGAATACTGCACCCCGATTGTGCCAAGTTATCGTTTTCAAGTTATTGATTTTAATTGTCAGGGCACACCATCTTATTCTCTATCAATTCCTAGTTTTAATATAACCTTGAAAAGCCTCATATTTCCAACATTTATCAAAAGTGGGCACTAGACATGGACCCAGCTCGCCCTGTCTTATGTTCAGGGTTGTGAGTATTAATAAACATGTAACTTTTGACAAGAAAAGTTGCTAGATCTTATTAACTTATCTGATCCCCAAAGCCTTGGTAATTCATTGTTAAATATTTCATAATATTTATGAAAAGTTCCTATGCATTCTAATTTATGTTTAAGTACAAAAGATCATGCACATTTAAATCAAGAAGAAAATAATGCAGTGTGCATCAAATTAATCACAAGCTTCATATATAAACAATGACACGCTTTCAATTGTAATCAATCTACTTGGAGTTTTTATTTTTATTTTTGACGAGAAAACTAAAAAATATTTCATCAATATAGAATAGCCAAAGGATACTTACAATTAAATTTCGCATAAACTAATGGACAAAGACAAATACACCAATCCAAGAAACGAAATACATCATACGATTGATCAAAATCTTGAACAACTAAAGCCTAAAAAAATTCTTCATCCGAAACAATACCATCTGTGAGTTCGCACGAATTCGGCATCACAATTGATGTAAAGTTAATTGGATGACAATACTTACAGAGCCAATTGAATTTATTCGAAAATTGAATTGAAGCAGTCGGATCTTCACAATCAATGAAACTCATAACACAATACCCATAAAAACTAAATCCATCAATTAAACTCTAGGATAAGAACAGAAACAAAACAAAACCAAAAAAAATCTAACTACCACCACAAAGGGCAAATTTATTCGATAAAACTAAAAAAACTCAATATACTAGGATATCAAAAGGGTCTAAATACTAATGCAATATATTAGGAGTACGTTTCTTTTAAGAACTACGTCAAGTGTCACTTACCATGCATTTAGTATGTCACACATGCATGGTGCATTTAAAATAAATGAAAAAAATTTGACTAAGAAAATGTAAAATAAGAAAATGAATTATGACAATGAAATGATGAATATGAGTATATAAATATGAAAGTTATAATTGATCCCTAGCATCGCCCCAGCAACTATAGTTGAAAAGTAATTCATGAGAAAGTTAATTGAAAACTATGGTGACGGAAGCGTCGAAATCGAACAAACTACAATAAACAAACAAATAAGATAACACAAATAACACACAAAGATTTAACGAGGTTCACTATCAATACGATAGCTACGTCCTCCTGGTCGGTACGAATATGTTTACTATGGAGATTCAAATGGAATACAATTGAGAAATTGATAATTTTCCCAAGAATTCACTCTCTAATACTCTCAATGTGTTTTCCTCAACAAAAGTGGCTTGAATAACTAAAAGCTTCAAAAGGCTTAATAAATAATTAACCCTCACTACTTATTTATAAGGAGTACAAAAGATATACGGAGTTATAAAATAATAACGGGATTGTCGAACAAGCAAAGGGCCAAATCGGAAAGGATAAACCCAAAACAAACAATATATATATATATATAATATAAATATATATATATATTATATATATATATTATAATAATATATATATATATATATGAAAACACAATGAAACCACATGTTATATGAAACGTGAAAACAAAATAATGACATTTTACATTTTAAGGGGTACATACAAGCAGTAAAGGGGTACACAAGACTTTGACTACTGTTTGAGAACAGTACACGCGTACCCCATTAACCTTCAATGTACCCATATTGAAATAAAGTATTATATATAATATATATATATATGAAACCAATGAAACCACATGTTATATGAAACGTGAAACCAAAATAAATGGGTACATTTTACATTTTAAGAGGTACATACAAGCAGTAAAGGGGTACCAAGACTTTGACTACTGTGTGAACAGTTACACGCGTACCCCATTTTAACCTTCAATGTACCATATTGAAAAGTATATTATTATATTATAATGTTATATATATATATATATATATATATATATATAGAGTCAGGATCCAGTGAAAACCACATGTTATATTAAAACGTGGAAAACAAATAAGTGGATACATTTTACATTTTAAGGGGTACATGCAAGCATAAAGGGGTACAGAAGATTTCACGTACTATTGATGAACAGTACACGTGTACCCTTTAAACCTTCAATGTACCCCAAATTGAAATACAGTATATACATAGATTAAATCGTGACCGGTCCATCTCGAAATCTTCGGTCAAGATTAAAGTTTTTAGTTTTCACCTAAGGTTTGTGTTTTCAATGATCCTATTCCTATATATATATAATATATATATATATTATATATATATATATATATATATATTATATATATATTATATATATATTAGAAGAGAGTTAGGATCCACTAAAACTCTACATTTGGTGAAAACTAAAACTAGGACTTTTACATATATAATTTAGGACATTTTTTGTGGATTGTAGTCCATTTTTCAGATTTAGGACATTTGTATGCTAATAATTTTAGGACATTTTTACGATATAGGACATTTTGTGATTTTAGAATCTTTTTTCGTTATTTAGGACATTTGTGCATACAATTTAGGACATTTTTACGATTTTCAGGACATTCCACAAAAGCATTGCACGTCACCGAGTGCGTCGCATCCACGTCAGATTGGTGCTGATGTCAATGCCACATCAGACGTGGGCATGCCACGTCAGCCGCACGTCACTTAGTGCTGAGTGGCATACTGACGTCATCTGCCACGTCAACGCCACGTCACGATAGTGCTAACATGGCATGCTGACGTCATCATGCCACGTCCGCCACGTCACGTCAGTGCTGACGTGGCATGCTGACGTGGTGCTGAAGTGTATGGTATATGATGGCAAATTAGTTCATATGGATGTGATTTATTTCTAAAGAATGAATGGTTGAGATTTAAGGTTTTTAGTTTTCACCAAATCAATTGGTTTTCACATGATCCTTTCCTATTATATATATATTATATATTATATATATATATATATATATATGTATATTATATATATTATATATTATATATTATAATATATATATATATATATATATATATATATATTGTCAAATATGTGTCAGAGATATTAGCCTAAAAAGTGTCAAAAAGACTCTTTGAAGCAATGAAGCTTCAAATCACGAATTCTGCTAAAAGAGGAAGAAACCCACCCGGGGCTTAGCTCACCCGCCCGGGTACTGCTGCCTTTTTGCTCACTCGTCACTTGCCCCACCCGGGTATGTGGTGAGCCGCCCGGGTTTGGCTTCACCCGCCCGGGTGCGAGGCTTTCCAGATCGATCCCTGTCAAAGCCTTCCCAAGACCCGACCGGGGCATTATAATGCCCCGACCGGGTATGCTTCCTTCGTCGAATTTACTCCGTAAAACCAATGTATATCTTGATAATACAAGGCACGCAACCAAATTACTCCAGAATTCTCCACCTTGACTTGTATTTATCAATACGCGTTTAGACCAAACAAAACAAACGTGAGACTTGGTAATACAAGTCACACCCAATCACCACAAATCTCCACCTTGACTTGTATTCACCTATACATGCCAAGACCCAAATAAACAACAAACAAACCAACCAACAAATGCCAACCAAGATCCCGTGGCAAGGATTGCCTCCACCTTGAGATCAAATACGAACAAAAGCGTTCAACAAGTTCAAGCAAGAAATTAAAAGAACTTGTGAACCAAAGCCAAATGGAAACGAACTCCAATGTGTTTAGTCCTATCAAACCAAAACTGATCAATTGRAAGACAAATCGCATTCATACTATCTCCAAAGACCATAACACGATCAACATGAACGCTCAAACCACTAGCAAGACTCCGCAACCATATACAACCAAAAGTGCATACCAAACCTGTCACAAGTCTTCTAGCATCAAAATCACTTGCAAAATCAAAACCAAAATAACCAAACACCAAGCACAAATTCTCATTCCCATCAATGAGACTAACAATTGTCGTTCCAACCAAATAGCGAACAAATCGCCCCACACACCGTCGATGCTTCCTTCTACGCCGAGACAAGAACCTACCAATAGCAATCACAACGTGTACAATAGCAAATCTAGTGCAAACCAAAGCAAACATCGCACTAGCAAACCAAACACAAGACACGAACTTATTCCAAACATTCGACATCTTCTGAGCTGCAATAAACATGTCAACAACACACCAAAATACATAAATATGTAAGAAATCCTCCACCTTACTACGATAAACGTAGCAAGTCTTAAGACTCCCGTTGTCACCATGCTCCACCTCAAAGTTGTCAAATCGATCGTACCACTTCAAAACTCTCTTGCAACTAGTCGCCTTGCGACCTDGTGGCACTTTCTCAAGTTCACTTGCCTTATTCTTGCGAAGAGCCTCCAACTCCTCACCCATACACTACTACAAAAAACACCTAAGGTGACCCCCATATCGTGTCCCATGTATAAAATATGGGACGCCTAAAGCTACAGCGTCCCTTTGTTTTATAATATGGGACACGATAGGATGTTGAATTTTTTTGCAACACCCTATCGCGTCCCCTCAAAGATAATATGCGACGCCTAAAATTATTGTGTCCCTTATAACATAATATGGGACACGATAGGTGAATTTAAATCTCAAAAACTAATCAATTTTTACTATTAACAAAGACTATGGAATTGACTAATACTACCCTTGTAGTAAAAGTCATCTTAAAAACTAAGTGTGATTACACACCACAAGCCCCCACTCAATCCTCTAATTCCCAAACTTAAAAAACATACCACCATCAATCACACAAAACAAAAACCCTAAACACCACCATCACACTCCCACCCCATACCTCATCAAAAACACACCACCCTCCCAATTCACACCCAAAAAAATCTACCTACACACCACAACGAACACACACACTCCCCACTCCCCATTAAACAACTCATAACAAACACAAAAAACATCACAACTACACACACTCTCGCACTCAACACCACACACAATCATAATACCATCACACCTGACCTAATATAAACAACCCTCACCACCTTCCTACCCAACCACCAGGCCACAAACACCAACCACCGATAACAAGGACCCCACCAATCACTCCAACAACAAACTCACCACACACTGACCACCAGCGCGAAACCACTACAACCCACACCTTGCACCGCCACCACCAGACTGACAACTAACACCACCTTACAGCCACGCTCACCACACGCAAACACCATCTCCACCACCACCCATCACCATGCACACAGGCACCAAATTCAACCAATTAAAACCCCCTAGTTAACCAATATTCAAACTCAAATTTATCCCCGGCAACTTTCAAACTCAAATACGACACACAATTCATACAAATCGCCAGCTATTCACCATCATGACGTTCGCCCACAAAACATCGTCCAAAAACAACATATAGCCAAAATAAAGACAACAATAACACAAAAAACAATTGGTGGTCAAACAAAAGACTAACACGCCCTAAATCACAGAACCAAACTCACAATCTAAAGAAACCCTAACATCAATGAAAACCAAAGGAACGCGAAAACCTAGTCTTTAGCTGCCAAAGATTTTTCCTCTCATCGTGGCAAGAACGCCAGTGCTGGTTTGCTGATGTTTCATGCTCTTGTGTTGAGTTACGTATTCTAGTGTGACTGTGCGTGGCTGTGGGCTACATTAGAGAAAGGGGGGAGCGCGGGGCCATGTAACGATGATGGCACCACGTTGTGTGTGAGGCGTGGTAGAGCAGGCATGTCAGTTCTTTGGAAAGAAGAAATCGACTTGAACAAGACGATGCCCAGTTGATTGAAAGAGAACGTAAGGAGTGGACTGCAAATGTCTCCTTAATTTATTATGAATTTGTTTTTCATAATTTTTAAAGTAAGGTACTTAGAAAATATCAAACACTATTTTTCAATGAGAATAGTGTAACATAGTTATGTTTAATACTTATGCAATTTGTTGGCTAGTTTTAATATTAATAAAAAATTAATGCTACTTAATACCAAGCAAAAATGAGGCTACTAATGTTAATTTCCCTAAAATAATGTATATGAACCTTAAGTACATTACTATTCTAAAAGTATACAATATCATTCAAATATCTACATAATATTCATATACATTTCAGAGAAATGTATATGCATACCGCCTCATTTCAATTATCTTCAGCTACCGTTTCCGCCAAAAAAGGACATCTTCGGCGACCCGCTCGATTTGTTCAGTTTACTGTCATGCCTTAAAGGTCACAAAACAACTATCTCTTGCAGTTTTTACCCAAATACTAAGCATACTGCCCCTACAGAGTGTTCGACGTTTTCTCGTTTTCTTTAACGGACTCAAAAGATCCCCTATGGACTCGTTTCCCCAAATCTCCCTTGCACCCTCATATTATCAAATAACCATGGTCAACATTTCGGCTATTTTTCGAAAAAATTGTCATGAGCTCTCATTTCAGTGATGCATTAGTCACGGTTTCGCCGGCCAAAAAAGACATCTCCGCAACCCACTCGAATTTGTCCATTTCTTCACGCCTTCATGTCAGAGAAATACGACTCATTCCACATTTGTACCCAAATACCAAGCATACCGCCTCCTACGAGAATTTTCGACTTTTTCTCTTTTTATTTAACGACTCAAAATCCCCCGTATACAATTGCCCCCAAATCTCATTGGACCCATCATATTATCATATGAACCTATGTAAACATTCGGCAATTTTCAGAAAATTGTCACTGAGCCTCATGTCCGTGATTATCTGCACGTTTCCGGCCAAAAAAGGACCTTCTCGGCACACAGCCCAACTCGAATTTGTCCGGAACTTTCTGTCACCCTCAAGGTCATAGAAACACTATTCTAGCAGTTTATACCCAAATAGCAAGCATATTGCCTCTACGAGTTTCAACGCACACTACTAAAAATCTTTATTCACCCTTTGTTCCCTAACTTTTTGAACTGGCACCGAAAAAAAAAACATGAGCTTTGATCTCTGACACTTGTCATCTCTATAATATAAAGGAAAGGAGCAATGTTTTCCCCTAGAATTACATTCCTACCCTAATATATATATTTTACAAATTTAAAAATAAAATTCAAAATAACCAAAGTCAACACCAATATTAAAACAATGCAAATTTTAGACACTAATTTAACCAAAAACCATTAATTTCTCAATGACTAAAATTAATGCATTAATTGCCAATTTAAACACAGCTACCAAAATATTAATAACCAATCAAAGCACAAGAAATCTAGACCTCATTATATAATTTATAATGATTTGACCTATTAATTAATATTATAATGAATTGGATACTAATATGTAAGACCGTTAAAATTAATTTTCAGTCTCCATATAAAAGACAAAATTCTCATCTCACCCCTAAAATACAAAAACACAGTTCGTCACTATGTTAAGTAACACGGAAGCAAGTCAAACTACTTCAATAAGATTTTATTGATGTGTTAGGAGCAGCGCAAGCTCTCCACATAAACTATTCATTTAAAAGTTAGGACTGTTTACTTGTATGAAAGAATAGCAATCGCCCGCGTTTTATGCTCTTTTACCTTTCATATTTCTATCTCTCTCACAAGTTAAAAAATAAATAAAGAACTATTATCTCGTCAAAAAAAAAACTATCATACTCTTAACATCTCAAATCCTACTCTCTCTCATCCTCCCTCACTCCTCTAAGAATGCTCCCGTCGCTCATCATCTCCATCACAATTCTCGTCGTCACTTCTCACAGGTTAGTCTCTTCCAATTAGTTTCGTATTTTAGTTGTTTGTTTGATGTTCAATTTAGTTTTTTTTTTAAATCTATTTCTTTTTTAGCTGATTTTTTTTGAATTATTATTGCTGATTTGCGAATTGTCTGTTTAATTTTTAATTAGGTTATTTATCGAATTTTCCTTCCATTAGGTTTGTTCTTAGTCTAATTTGTTAAATTTCTTCTAGTTCAAATTAGGATTTGTTCTTGTTTTTAATTGTTCAGACTTTCTTATTGTTTGCGCGAGTTTTCTTCTTTATTCAATTTCCTTGTTTTCGCCGTTTATTTCTTCAATCTGGTTAGGGTTTTTCTATTGCTTTGTAATTTCTGGTTTGTTATGTCTCTGTTATTTTTTTTTCATTCATTGTTTGCATATCGTTTGTTCATTCTCCCTGATTCCTCTAATTTGTTTTGATCAATTGCTTACTGATTAATTTCTTCTTCATGTATTGTTGCTCTGTTGGTGTTGTCTGATCTTGTTTCTATGATTTTTGGCAGTCATTTATTTTAATTGTTATTAATTTGAATCTTTTTCCAATTTCAAATTAGGTTTCTTTGATTGTTCTTCGTCTTTTTATCTAATTAGCTGTCAAAATTGGTTTTATTTCCCTTCTATGCAACCCCATTATTCTGGATTATCGCTTCCTTTTTTCTAGCCTTCTTTTGCAAATTAGTTGAATTGACCATTGATAATTGTTTGTTTTCTTTGTCTATTTTTGGGTCTTGTGAAATTGGGATTGGTTTCCTTATTTTGGTAGGTTCAGCTGCCCTTTTATCTCACTAGACCGCTTATTCTTCCTTTGCATGATCCCTCATTTGACAGTAATTGTCCATTTGTCTGAAACTCATTAATATGAATTGTCACCATACATTCAAAGTTTAGCTGCATCGAAGCTAATGCTCTTGATTCTTTTGTTCAACAGGTGCAAGGTATATTTTCCCCATACTGTAGCTTCACTGTATTTCATTTTATCTATTGTAATGATTGATCGACAATTGTTTAACTCTTTGCTATTTACTTGATTGTAGAAGGAGACATTATTCGTGTTTGACAGTGATAGAGTTGTAGAAGTAATGTTTTGACTTATTGTTGTTCTAGTATTAGTTGTTTATACATGGAACTTGTTGTCATCCCAAAAATTGGATTTTGCAGGTTCTTCTGACAAAAGAAGCAAGTAGCTTTCGCTTTTTAGAGAAGAGTGTTCAAGGAGTATGTTCTAATCAATTGTTTGAACAAGAAACAATTATATTTACTTGCCTAAGCAAAAAATAGAGACACTACAAAACATCCAATTTCTGTTCAACCTAGAAGAAAATAAACAAGGGAAAAGTCACAACCTTTGAGTGCACAAACTGAATGATAGAAAGTACCAACTGAAAAATGTTCTAGTGCGTACTTTTTCAACGGAATCAACCAA
>SNQN01002323.1:3852-17681 GCA_008642245.1 Bassia scoparia | reverse complement strand
GCTATTCGTGTCTCCCATAAATAAACAATGGACACATAACCTATTGTATCCCTCTAACATATATATCTCACATAAAGTTATTGTGTCGCTTATAAAATAATGGTGCACGATAGCATACTAGAAATGCTTATTTCACACTTGTTCCCTACACTTTTAAATTGTCAGGAAAAAATACAGAGCTTTGATCCTGACACTTTGTTCATCTTTATTATAGTGGACTGTTTACTTGTATGAAGTAATAGCAATCGCCCGCGTTTTATGCTCTTTTACCTTTCATATTTCATATCTCTCTCACAAGTTAAAAAATAAAATAAACGAACTATTATCTCGTCAAAAAACTAAACTATCATACTCTTACATCTCAAATCCTACTCTCTCTCACCTCCCTCACTCCTCTAACGAATGTCCCGTCGCCTCATCATCGCATCACAATTCTCGTCGTCCTTCTCACAGGTTAGTCCTCCCATTATTTTCGTATTTTAGTTGTTTGTTGTTGATATTCGAATTAGGTGTTTTTTAAATCATGTTCTTTTTAGCGTGATTTTTGTTGGATTATTATTGCTGATTTGCGAATTTGTTCTTGTTTTAATGTCTGAATTAGGTTAGTTGATCGAATTTGTTCCTGTTCGAGGTTAGTGTGTCTTAGTCAATTTGTATAATTTACTTCAAATTAGGATTTGTTCTTGTTTTGAAGTTCAGATCTTCTTATTGTTTTGCCGCGAGTCTTCTTTTATTCGAATTTCCTTGTTTTCGCCCGTATTCTTCTAATCTGGTTAGGGATTCTATTGCTTTGTATAATTCTGGGTTGTGTTATGTCTCTGTTATTTTTGTTTCATCTCATTGTTTGCATATCGTTGTTCATCTTCCCTGATTCCTCTAATTGTTTTGATCATGCTTACTGATTAATTTCTCCTTTCATGTATTGTTGCTCTGTTGTTGTTGTCTGATCTTGTTTCTATGATTTTGGCAGTCATTATTGGGTTAACTTGTGTATAATTTTGAATGCTTTTTCCAATTTCAAATTAGGTTTACTTTGATTTTGTCTTCGTCTTTTATTTCTAATTAGCTGTCAAAATTGGTTTTATTTCCTTCTATGCAACCCATATTCCTTGATTATTCGCTGTCCTTTTTTCTAGCCTTCTTTTGCAAATTAGTTGAATTGACCATTGATAATTTGTGGTTCTTTGATCTATTTTTGTGGGTCTTGTGATAATGTATTGGTTTCCTTATTTTGGTGTAGGTTCAGCTGCCCTTTTATCTCACGTAACCGCTTATTCTTCCTTTGCATGATACCCTCAGTTTGAGTAATTGTGCCATTGGTGTCTAAATCCATTACTAATGAATTGTCCACTCAGTTTGCTGTCAAGGTGAAGCTAATGCTCTTGATTCTTTGTTCAAACAAAGGGTCGCAAGTATATTTTTCCCCATACTTGTAGCCTTCACTTGTATTTCTATTTATCTATTGTAAATGATTTGATCGACAATTGTTTAACTCCTTTGCTATTTACTTGATGTAGAGGAAGAGGACATTATATCGTGGGTTTGACAGTGATAGAGTTGTAGAAGTAAGTTTTTGACTTATTTGTGGGTGTTCTAGTATTAGTTGTTTTACTGGAACTTGTTTGTCATCCCAAAAATTGTGTCTAGGGGGTCATTCTGCAATCCATCTTCACTCATATTTTACAACTTTTATCACAGCTATGTATGATGTATACACTACTCACTAACTTGAAGGCTTCCTGTAATAATACCTGTACAAAATAATCAGATAATATAAATGTACAATTCAAGATCAAGGTTAAAAAAAAGCATGTGAGAATGAAAAATATACTGCTAATTTGCTAAATATAGGAAAAAAGATTTGAGAATGGAAGCATACACATAAATCTTAACACCAAATATGGAGGCATATTTTCGCAGAAGGCGCTCAATAGAATACCAAATTGCTCGATCTGAACCATCCTGATACCCAACACGTGGCATGTGAATTGATGCTGCTCAAGAAAATTTATGTTAAGAAACGAAGTTAGTCTCAGATATACTAAGTGATGAAATAGGCTTTGCCAAAGCTCATAAAGTAAAATAAATTTCCAAAAGAGAAGGCCTCTACACAGAGAGCAATTGAGAATGAATTAGTACAACAAAAATTGAAAAGATACAAATATGATTGGAATTAATAAGCTAGTAATTTACTAGTTGTGAGTGAGTACTAAGCCAAATGCGCAGCAGTGAAGGGTCTCAGACAATGACAATTAACTCATATTTGTTTGAATATAGAGGTGCTTATCGAGTATTTGCAAGATATGTACGTTTATTCGGTTTGATGGTAGTTGTTGTGGGATATTAATTTATTATGATAGTTGCAGGACTTGAACATCTTACAATTACTCTATTTTTGCTTATAATACCGCAGCTGAGCATTGGTATGTACTGGAAGAAGTTCCTTCATTACAATGAAAATATTGGATAAATTCTTTGATATGTTTTTTATTTTCAAAGCTGTAGAAACTACATTAAAGTTTGAGTAATTATAATAATGATATTCCATGTTGTGTGTTCCTAACAGCAACATCCTCGTGATATTGATGTAGATGAAGAGAATGTTCGTGAGGGTTGGACAGGGGATGCAACCACTGTAGTAGTATAYCAGCAGCACTTGGAACAGTAGCAACGATCCTTGGGTTGTGAGCCAAGCCCTGTTCTCGAGTATTGTGCAGCAACGCACTATAGTAGTAGCCACTGCAGAAGGGCAACAAACGCGTATAGGGCATTGTTGGAGCAGTAGATGTGTGGCAGCAGCAGAACCATACTTGGGGATCTAGGCACGTTGTGTAGG
Source organism: Bassia scoparia (assembly GCA_008642245.1). Lineage (NCBI taxonomy): Eukaryota > Viridiplantae > Streptophyta > Magnoliopsida > Caryophyllales > Amaranthaceae > Bassia > Bassia scoparia. The sequence goes on along the minus strand of SNQN01002323.1, from coordinate 14,845 downwards.
CAGTGCACCAGAAGGAGCAGCAGCCCCTTACTATACAACAAGGTTAGTTGCAGCTCGGGGCTGCAGTCTTGGTCACGGGACGTGTAGAACAATAGGCAAGAGTGCTCTACAGCAGGTCAGGTACCTATTACCTAGGTTTTTGAGCTAGAACAGTTGCCGCAGCAACAGGGTCAATTTTATTTATRTGCTAAGAAAATATTCTTTCTATTCATGCAAGTAAATGGTAGCTGTGAAGAACAAGACGAAGACTTTGAAAATGAAAGCGAAGAAACGAATTAAAGTTGAAGTGGTGATTGATCGAGTACGTTATGGTTACAGGAGATACTAGCTATACATGTCTTCATTTTTTGCTTTAACTTGTGTGTGTATGTATATATATATGTATATATATATATATGTATATATATATATATATATGTATATATATATATATATATATGTATCTATATATGTATATATATGTATACATATATATATATGGTGTTTGGAATATTTTTATAATTATTTAAATATTTTGATTTTTATATATTGTACGGCAACATTATGAATTTATTGAAAAAAATAAAGTTATATCCTAACGCGTCGCCTATTTTGTAACATTCGACACATTAGTATATCTAGCGTGTCCCCCATTATGTAGTGTTGGACATGTTAGCCTACTTAACGTATCTGCTCTCATCTAACATTGGACATATTAGTCTACCTAACGTGTTCCTTCTTATGTAACATTGGACACATTAGGTACTAATGTCCCTTCTTATGTACAGTGACCATTAGGTACTACTAACGTGTCTCTTCATATGTAATCGTTGGACATTGGTACTAACGTGTCTTCTTATGTAACGTTGGACACATAGTACTAGTGTCTCTTCTTAATGTACGTTGGAACACATTAGGTATTAACGTGTCCCATCTTATGTAAGTTGGAGACATTAGGTACTACGTGTCCTTTAGTACGTTGGACACATGAGGTACCGCTAAGTGTCCCTTCTAATGTAACGTTTGACACATTAACCTACCTAACGTGTCCCTTCTTATGTAATGTTGGACACGTTAGGTACCTAACGTGTCCCTTTTTATGTAACGTTGGACACGTTAGCCTACATAATGTGTCCCTCCATATGTAACATTGGACACGTTAGGTTCCTATCGTGTCCCATCTTATGTAATGTTTGACACATTAGCCTACCTAACGTGTCCCTTCTTATTTAATGTGGGACATGTTAGGTTATCTTACGTGTCCCCTCTTATATAACCTTGGACACATGAGCCCACCTAAGGTAGTCATCTTAACCTATGGCTATCGTGTCCCTTCTTAGCATTGAGCCGACACGTATACATACCTAACGCGTCCCTTGGAAAGGGACACAATAGATGGGTACCTATTGTGTCGGTGGCTACCGCGTCCCCTCAAATTAGTCACGATAGGCCATTTAGAGGGGACACGATAGGTGTTTTTTTGTAGTAGTGATAACATCCAACGAACGATCTAACTGATCTTTCAAAACCGTTTCCCTATTAGAGGCTAAACCAAATGTCTCAATATCATCAACAACATGCAACACATATGCGACTGACTCCTCTACACAAAAATTTTGACCATCACATGCACCTGTGGACGCTACCCTTGCAGAATCAGTCAGAACAGTACCATGCACATAATACAAAGTATCCAATCTAGTACCCTTAAGTACTATCTTCGAACCCCTCAAAATACACATTTCCCCACTTGAACCTGAGAAAGTGAAACCCTCCTTGTCTAGAGTACCAAGAGATATCAAATTCTTCTTCAACTGAGGAACATGCCTAACATTCACCAAAACACGTACTCTTCCTTCCACGGTCCTAAGTCTGATGGAACCTTTACCCACAACCTTACAWGCAGCATTATTACCCATGATAACATCACCACCATCAAAAGACTCATAAGTAGTAAACCATTCACGATTAGGACACATATGAAAAATACATCCAGAATCCAACACCCAACGATCCGTAGACAGACTCGCACCACTAACAGTTAAGGCCAAATCCTCCTCTGAATCATATTCTGAATTCTGTTGTGCAATGTTAGCATTGGAACAATTCCTGGGATTTTTAGGACATTTATTTTTCCAATGACCGGGTTCTTTACAATAGTGGCATATATTCTTAGTTTTATTACCCCTACCCTTCGAATTTTTATTCTTCTCACAGTTAAAACTATTTTCACTGGCTGAATTACTAATTGTTAATCTAACCCCTGAATTTATACCACTTTCATTCGTTGCCACCTTATGACGCAACTCTCTAGAATAAAGTGCAGATTTCACTTCTTCCAGAGTCACAGTTTCTTTACCCACCACAAACAACTCAACAAAATTCTCATAAGACGCAGGCAAAGAAACCAACAAAATCAAAGCAGCATCCTCATCTTCAATCTTAACATCTAAATTATGCAAAAGAAGTAAAATACTATTAAGTTTGTCTAGATGATCCCTCAAAAAGGCATACCTGACTGCATTCACAGAGAAAACAATCATTGTTTCAACAACAACTTGTTAGTGAGAGACTTCGTCATATAAAGATTCTCCAGTTTTGACCACAAACCCAAAGCCGAATCCTCATCGGACACTTCTGTGATCACATCATCTGCCAAACACAACAATATGGTTGAGTGAGCCCTGTCATCCATCGCCTCTAATTCTGCTGTGCTCAAGCCAGTTGAATCCTTCGATTTTTCAACCAAAGGCTTCCAAATACCCTGTTGTTTCAACAAGGCTKGCTCGCATCTTAATCTGCCACAGCCCAAAAGAATTCCTACCCGTAAATTTCTCAATCTTCATGGTTGTAGTGTTCATCTTCCCGGATCGTAGATCCCGCTTTGATACCAAGTTTGTTGTGACGAAAGCGTCGAAATCGAATAAACTACAATAAACAAACAAATAAGATAACACAAATAACACACAAAGATTTAACGAGGTTCACTATCAATYCGATAGCTACGTCCTCCTGGCCAGTACGAATATGTTTACTATGGAGATTCAAATGGAATACAATTGAGAGACTGGTAATTCACCCAAGAATTCACTCTCTAATACTCTCAATGTGTTTTCCTCACAAAAGTGGCTTGAATAACTAAAAGCTTCAAAAGGCTTAATGAATAATTAACCCTAACCACTTATTTATAGGGAGTACAAAAGATATACGGATTATAAAATAATAAACGAGGATTGTCGGAACAAGAAAAGATGGGCCAAAATCGGAAAGGATAACCAAAACAAAACAATATATATATTATATATATATATATATAATATATATATATAATATATATTATAATATTATTATATAATATTATATTATATTAGCACTAAAGAGCAGAAGACTCTTTGAAGCAATGAAGCTTCAATCAAGATTCTGGCAAGAAGAGGAAGATACCGGGGTTAGCTCACCCGCCGGTACTGTGCCTTCTTGCTCACAGTCATCACTTGCCCAACCCGGGTATGTGGTGACCCTCCCGGGTTTGGCTTCACCCACCCGGGTACGAGGCTTTCCAAATCGATCCCCGTCAAAGCCTTCCCAAGACCCGACTGGGGGAGTATAATGCCCCGACCGGGTATGCGTCCTTCGTCGAATTTACTCCGTAAAACCAATGTATACCTTGATAATACAAGGCACACAACCAAATTACTCCGCAAAAACAATATTACCAAGAACATTGCAAAGTATTAGATACTAGAAAGGATGCCATTTCTCCTACAAATTACCAAATTTAAGAATAAAAGTTTTAGATAAGCACATACAATTTAGAGAGTTAACTACTTCAAAATAATATGTGTATTTTCAGCACATTTAAAGCCATTTGTCAACACTTCTAAGTGTTGATGAGAAATTCATCTTCAACGCTTACATAGGCAATCTCGTCCATGGATAATCCTATCACTTCCTTTGACACAGTTAAATATTTAGATTCTCCACATTTTATGAGATGCAGTTAAGTGTTATGTGTTTCAACACTTTTTTAAATTGTCAATCTCACACTTATATTTGACTTACTTTTATATGTTGAGATGTACAACACAAAAATTGTTGAGAATTGCAACACTTTTAGTATTAATAGTTTCTTCGTTGAGAATAGGGTTGTTTACAAGCTGAGCCAAGATCGAGCTTTGCTAGGCTCGGCTCGAGCTCGAAGCTCGTCGAGCCACAAATTTTGAGCTTGGCTCGAGCTTGTTAGCACAAAATGGGAGCTCAGCTCGAGGCCCAAGCTCATTTAAAGGCTTGGTAAGAAAAACTCGTGTAATGGCTTGTTTAACTTATTTTCAATAATTCTAACTTCGAAATCTTTTAAGTTTAAAGTTTCAACTTTCAATTTCCAACTAATTATACTACCAAATCCAAGTAAATATCAAACACAAAGCCAATTTCATACTCTTGTAAATATTTCATCACACACTTACAAAGTCTAAAACAATTTAAACCAAATAAGATTAACACACAAGTAATCTTTGTTTATGGGTTTGGGATCGGTCTTAAGTTAATGTGAAGGTTTTGTTTAAAAAAAATCAATTTTATTATAGTTAAAGTGTGAAATATATAGAATAAGTATATATTACTTATGATAAATAAATTATTCAAACCAGCTTACGAGATTTCGAGCCGAGCCTAGCATAACTCGTGTATCCGCTCGTTTATTCGTGAGCCAAGCTCAAGCTTGAGCTGAGCCCCATCGAGCTGAGATTTGACCGAGTTGAGCTCGAGCAGCTTGCGAGTAAGCTCAGCTCATTAACCGCACTAGTTGAGAATGACTCTTTCATGTGTTGACATAGAATTTTAACTGTTATATATGCATTGAGATTTCAATGCCTTTCACTTTTCTTATCTAACTTGACTTTTCCTTATCAATTTTTTTATCACATAATAATACATATGTCATGCAATGATGCAACAATGGTGATAGTACACAATAATAAATAATTTACATAGTAAATTAAATTATATGTCATTGTAAAAAAATGTATTCAATACTGTAGACACCCAAAAGTGTCTCCTAAATTGAATAGCCGATGATGAAATGTACAACATTTCGAAATAGATTTGAAAATCTATAAACCATCGTCACTTGCACAAATTGAATGAAAGTTGAGCTCGAAATCATTCACCGAGAGTCCATTAATAAGCGAAAAGTATTTGTTTTTAGTTATTTTAATTATTTTCTATATTTTAAGGATTTTTTTAGAGTAATTTCTTCAGGTCATTTTATTCTTCTTATTTTTCTGAGTTCACTAGTATTTTTTAAATTAATTTTTTGATTTTTTTTATATTCTATGATTTTTACAAGTTTTATAAAATGATTTTCGAAATAAATAAATTCAGAAATTCTAAGTGAAATACAGAAAATTTGGGAAAGATCCAGAATATTCTACTCCCTCTATTCCACAAAATTCATGTCATAAGGAAAACTGTTACTATTCATAAATTGTGAGAATCTTCTAATTTCTCGTCAATATATAAAAGTGGATATAGTCAAGTAGAATCTAGTTTGAATTATCTTAATGAGTAGATTATTAAAACCAAATTTTTATGATTTTTACTAATATAAAACTAAAGATATTTGTTAGCAAACAAATTGTGCATTGGCGAACGTGAAGAGTAGAAGTGGCAGAAATTTATTGGAACAGAGGGATTTGAAGGCTAATCTTGATCTCCAAGGAAGCCAAAATCAAATCTAGGATATTCTCGGATCATAGATTAGATCTGAAAAATGCAGATGCAAAAATTTGATTATTAGGTTAGGTAGTGGTATATGCATAATAGAAACTATAGGCATGGGCCTCTACCCGGTCTTATCCTATGTTAATTTCGTTTGTGGGCTTGAGCCATAGATATCGCACGTGAGTGCCTTGGGGGAGTGTTGTTGAGTGGGGAATCGCAACCGTGCCTATACAGATGAATAACGCACGCTTGAAACATTATTGCCAAGCTAATGGCCCCATTGTTAGGTCCAGTAACCAGTATGTGGGTTCAGAGACATGGTACYGACTGAATCTTTAACACAAATCCACCCGCATATAATGGCCTTTACTTGGTCTCATTGTAATTCGATTCGATCAAATTCATTGGATAAACAAAAACATAACTATTTTTTCCTTACGAAGCGCTTTTGCCCTAGAAACTGTTACGAAAGTGAGTTTCTATTATGCATGTACCACTACCTAACCTAACAATTGTGACCACTTCAAATTAATCAAATTAATACGTAATCTAAAATCCAGTCGTCCACAATTAATCTAAATTTAATGTGATTCAAATAAATTGCAGTCTTCTTTAAGCAATCAAAAGAGTCATATGTACAAGAATAAAGAATAATATATATAGAAGAACTAAAAACTCAAACATACACTTATTAAAAACAAGAGAAAAAAATGGTTAGAGTATCAAAATCTTTGCTTCCAAACGAATCTCTTATCACACAATAAAATAGATGGTTAGCATTGAAAATAATAATCAATATAATTGTGATGATGAATGAACAAAGGAGGGAAAAAAGTATTTACAAGCTGATGAAAACCAAAAGAGAAGCAAACAAAACTCAATATATTATGTTAATAAAGGTTAATAATAAAAGAAGAGATAGAGTTAGATTTAATAGCCTCTGAATTTGTACCTAGATTCGAAAACGAAACAACTCCGAAAGCTGCGATGGATTCAAAAACCTTGAATTTTGCGAGTGATTTGTGTTTTATGAGTGATTTTTGTTTGAGAGAGATTTTTTAGAGCTTGTATCACACGTACTACGAAGCTTTTTGTTGATRGATCGTTGATTTTCTTTGATATTCGAATAAGCAATGAGAACATGTATTTATAGGTGTATACGCACGAAGGATAGATATCGAAAAAGTAAATSGTATATAAGCTAGACAAATCGTATATATGGTCTGAGAAGCATATATACGCTTGAGGGAAGCATATATAAGCTAATCCCAAGCGTACATACACTTCTGGTGAGGCCACGTCACCAACCGTATATACAATTTACTTCTTTTATCTACCTTACGTTCGGGAATTTTTCACATGTATTTTTCGGATCTAATCTATAGTCCGACAATATCCTACATCTAAATTTGGTCTCCTTGGAGATCAAGATTACCCTTCTAGAATATTCCAAATCATTCTCGAGTTTTCTGGATTTCCCATAGAATTTTTTAATTTATTTATTTTCGGAAAGCATTTTTTAAAACTTGTAAAAATCATAGAACATCAAAGAAAAATCAGAAAAATAATCTAAAAATACTAGCGAACTGAGAAAAATGAGAAGAATAAAATGAAATGTGGAAATCATTGAATTACCTATAGAAAATACTCTAAAAGACCTATTAATAAAGAAAATGGCCAAAAGTAGAAAATGATTAAAATAAAAAATCTAATACTTTCTGCCTATTAATGGACTCTCGGTGTATGGTATCAAGCTCATCTTTAATTCAATTTGTGCAAGTGGATGTGGTTTACAGATTTTGTCGCAACTTTCGGAATCAAATCTATTTCGAAATGCCGTACTTTTCATCATTGTCTATTCAATTTGGGGAGACACTTTTGGGTGTCTACAAAAAGTCACTTTCGTAATAGTTTATAGGGCTAGAGCGTTTCCTAAGGATTAAATCGCTATGTTGTTGTGTATCCAATGAATTTGATCGAATAGAATTACAATGAGATCGAGTAAAGCCCGCTACATGCGGGCGGATTTCACGAGTGGAAAATTTTCTATAAGTAACCCCTTATTTGTACCCACCATGTTCATTGTTGGTTACCTATTACTTTTTTGTAACCAACATTTAACAAAGCTGGTTACATATAGGTAGTATTTGTAATCATCACATTAATGTTGGTTACAAATAAAATTTTAAGTAACTATAAAAAAAATATGAGTTACAAATAAATTATTTAAGATTTATGTGTAACCAATATTACTTTGTTGGTTACCTATAGTATTAGTCAAAATATTCATTTTGGAACACATCCTCTTTGATTTGGCGCACATACACTTTAATTTTCATTTTTTAGTTTCAATTTCATTTTCAACTCCCTCTCTTTCACCATCTCACGCACCATCTCCCTCCATACACCAAAATCAACTCCCTCACGCATTCACCAAAATCACCAAACTCCCTCCATTCGCCTGCTACTGCTGCCGCTGCCGCTACTACGCCGCTGTCGCTTCCTTCCGCTACTGCTCCCACGAATCTCACTGCTGCTACTGCTCTCACTCTCCATTTCATTGCAAGGTTTGTGCTCCTCTATCATTTTACCCCTAATTATGGTCGAATTTCAAGATTTTTTTGTTCAATTTATGATTTTAGTAAGGTTTAGGGTTTCGAACTATGATTTAGTAAGGGTTAGGGTTTRGAAATTTCGTTTCAATTAAGTTGTAGTATGTTTGAGGGTTTCAYAATTTCGTTTCAADMATGTGAAACTATGATTTAGGGTTTCGAAATTGAAACGAAACACTCATGTCAAACATTTATTTTGTATTAAGGGAATTTTGACAAATTCTGATTACTGCATTCATTGTTCGTGATTTATTTTACAACCACCCTATACGTAGAAGGCAAATGCAGTGTAGGTAGCCTTTTCTTTAGTAATAATCTCAAATTGTATGTACGAAGAAATATTTTACAAGTAATCTATTGGGATCTTAGAATATGTGTAGAATTTCTACTTGAACGGGTAATTTTTACTTGCCTTTTGGTTTAATATGTGTAGAATTTCTGCTTTGAATTAACTTAATGTTCTGCATTTTATTTCAGGATTTTTATGTTCTGGTTTTGTTTCTTTATTACTCTTGCATATTGAATCGATGCTGATTTGCTTTACTTTTTTATAGATTACTGAGAATGCCATAATTTTGCAACAAGATAAGCAACTATATGTAGTAGGTGGAGGTGGGTAATTTATTATTTAGCCTTTTTTGCCTGAATGTAGTCTTTAAAATGCAATTTGTTTTCTAAAAATGCATATTGGAGTAGTTGTAGCTTGTAACCTATAGCACACGAGTTTTATATGACATCAGGGATAGATTTCTAAATCTTCTTACATGTTGCTCACTTATATTATGTCCTTTAATTTGTCCAAGTAATTGATGTACTATTTTGGATGAATTTGCTATTTTGAGTAGACAACTGATATTTCTTTGATAAATAAATGGAAGTMTATCTTGTTGTATTAGAATTAAATTTTGTAGRAGATTGTTTASAAGAATGGGTATGATGTTGTTTGTGGAAACGAGCTGGTATATGTTAAGCTATTTGAGCGAACAATGCTCCATAGAGATAGGCTCTCGCTTTAGTTACAAATGGGATAGTCCACAGAGTCAGAATAAATCATGTGTTGGGGTTATAGAGGTTTCGATAGCTTGCCCTTTGTTTTAAGTAGTTAAAGCTTTGTACTTTATATAGTTACTGGTTACGGAATTGAGTTCAATAAATTGGATCAGTTTCTGTTACACTCTATCTGATTTAGTTTTCAATCTGATGATGGCAGATGAACGTTCTAAAAGTGAAAAACAAATGTTGGAAGAACAAGGAGTGCAAGAAGCACACCCCACACAAGGTACCCAGTACACGACTATGAAAACAAAAAAATTGCTTCCAAGAAAAAATCTAAACCCAAAAGGGTATGGGTACCAAAGCAACAGCAGGTCAACACTGAATTACCCTCACTTATTTCATCTTTTACTCTTGAAATTCTCCCACTTTCTTTATGTTCACCTTTTAAAAAATAGAGGAAGTTTTACATTGGGATGCAAGAATTTGTGTGGCCTTTTTTATACTGTAGAAAAACTTTTATGGTTTAATAGAAGAAGTATTGTTGTTGTGAGCCCTTCAACACTATTTTGAAATTCTGAATATTCGGTTAAGTTGTAGTTAAGAGCATCCGTAACTTGAATGGACATAGCATTGGCCAATATCAGATTCATGRTGGAAAGTCTGTACCGATTGTGAAGGGTGMTGAGCAGATAAAGTTTTGGAAGAAGGTGAATTCTATGCTATTGAAACATTTGGATCAACAAGTATCATTATTCTATTTACATAATCCATTTGCTTTAGAAAACTAGGCAATTGGCTTGTGGCATAAGATTCTTGATTAACTATGACCACGTAGGTAAAGGGTATGTCAAAGAAGATCTTGAGTGCAGCCACTACATGAAGAACTTTGATATTGGACATGTTCCATTGCGATTACCTAGAGTAAAGCAACTGCTGTCAACAATTGATAAAAATTTCTCGACGATATCTGGACCACCTTGGGGAGACTAAATATTTGATGGGACTGAAGAATCTGTGTGATGTTGGCATTGTTCAGGTAAAAAGTATTTATTTAAGTGAGGGTCATGTTTTGTTTCGGGGTGTTTTAGTGTTTTAGTTGTATTTGTTTTGCCCGTGTCTTATTTTCCTTATGCTTTTTCTCCCATTAATGATTGAAGGTTTATGCCTTGTAACTTACTCTCTATAATGCTTATCGCGTCTATTACAGGTCTTTCATTAGTGACTTCGATATCAACATCTTATATAGAAGAACCAGATGATTATACAATATAAACATCTTTTTGGCCTTATTCATGTCTACAAACTTTTAGTACAATATTTCGTCTAATCTTAATAKTAATTCTTCTTCTCTATTACAGATTTGGAGAAGGGCAAAAAGATTCGTTATGCTTAGTGGCTTCCATGAAAATCAACTATTTTTTTTCTTGGGTTGAAGCTTTTTGGAAGAGAACAATGATGTTGTAGAAGAAAAAATTTGAAGTTGTACCTAATCTTATTGAATCAATGTTTGTCCAAAAACTTTAAACACTGGACGATGTAGATGAAATAACTTCGTTTTGTATGAAATAAAACAGTGGTCGATGCTAATTATATATATAGCACAATGCAAAAAAATTTACTTATAATATTGGCATAAATTAGAGTGGACCACGACGCGCGTGCGGGCGCCGGGGAACACTAGTGTGTGT
>SNQN01002322.1:51392-69961 GCA_008642245.1 Bassia scoparia | reverse complement strand
TAATTCCAAAGCTAAAATATCTAGGAATTCATAAATTGAAATAGATTATCAAGGATTGAGTATGAACTGTTAATTAAGCATTGTATGGCTACTAGTTATGATCCCTAACTTCCTAAACAAGGAAACTACTCACTAGTCATGAAATTCAACTTGAAAACAACTCGATTTAAGCTAAAACAAAGCAATAGGCCATTGATGATCACAAGTAAAAGCAAGAGGCCATTGATAATCAACTCGAACTTTGACTGCTCATAACGTTTGCCTCGGAACTCGGATCACATCATATGATATACCATTGGAAAGCTCTCGATCCCAACTTTCTGTTGTAACAAGTTTCACCTGCAAATTCTTAACATGCTACAAGATATGGGTAGAAGAAGTAATTAGCATACATGAAATCTCAAGAATCAAAACACAAGTTGTAAATAGTCTTAGCATGGCAACTATAACAACTCAAACCATAGTAATAATAAGCACTCTAAGGACTTAAAAGAAGAAAAGAGAAAAAAAAAAAAGGAAAAAGGGACAAAAACTACCTAAAACACAACTAAGATACAAAAACAACTTGAGACACAAAACTAACCGAAAAATGAGTAAAACTAATCCTAAAACACACAAAAAGGCCGAGAATGAAGGGTGAAATAGGCCTACGGGTGGCGCATTGTGCCACTCATCAAACTCCCCCCCAACTAGAACCTTTGTGTGTCCTCGAGTAAAGCTACTCACAGAGAAAAGAGAAAGGAAACAAACTATACATTAACTATACACTAGACACTATACACTAACTATACACTATACACTATACACTAACCTTTGTGTGTCACTTTTAGCTTGAGTGACAAGCTCCTTAAACCCCCAAGTCGCCAAGGAGGACGAGGTTGGTCTCGTGAGGGTTTCCAAAGAGAAGACCCATAACTCCATAAATTACAATGGCCAAGGAAAAGGTTTTCGAAAACAAGAAGTGAAAGAAAATTAGAAAAACAAAAAAAAAAAAGTGTGGATGTAGAAAAAGCAAAATAGAATAAAAGTCTCTCGGAGTTAGAGTTAGACTTGCAATTGGGGACTTATTAGGACGCTAATGAGCAAAAAGGATGCCCCTAACTTGGAGTCAAGTAAGAATCAAAATAATATCACAAATTAAGTCCAAAGCATAAGCTTGCTCAAATTAAGTCAACTCACTCTCTTTCTGTCTACGATTCGACCGTCACCAATTTTAAGTCCAGCCGTGTTCGGTGACATCTCATACTCCCTAAGGAAAAGGGACTCAATACAAAAGACGAGAGTGATAATGTGGCTATGCTATAGCAGTAGTTATCTAAAATGAAAGTAAATGAAAGAAGGAACTTGTGCCCTCCTCCACCAAAGAGTCTCAACTCCATACAATACAAAGCTTACAAACCAAAGTTTTGGGGGAAAAATGCCCAATTTCGCAAAATCACTACTTAGGAGGCAAGCTTATTTATGTGCACGTTTGCTTTCTACTATTTACATACTTTGCCAACGAACTTAAATTGAACATTGAATTTCCCTTTTTGTGCTTTTTCTTGCTCTTTTGTTTTTTTGGACTTGGGCCCCTTAGAACACTTAAAACTTTATAACTTGTAATGCAATACTATTGCATTTCAAAATTATATACTTAGAACACTTAGGCCTTTATAACTTGTAGCCAATACAACCTTTCCAAACCATACTCCACTTCTTACCTAAGGTTCAAAAGGAAAGGAGGCTTATTAGGCTTGTAATGAGGCTAACAAAGAAAGGGAAGCTCAAAATGGTTGCAAAGTGCACATGTATACTCAAACCAAAATCGAATGCCTCTGTCCTTCCTTGGGTAGTTCAATGAAAGCCTTGGAAAGTCACAAGCAAATGACTAATAAAGAAAACTAGTGCTAACTCTCATATATAAGTGTCGATTTATCTTTGCTTACTTGGCTCTAGATAAAACTCGCTCACAAGGTCGTATAACAATAAAAAAATAACCAAACACGGTCTTCCATGATCAACCGGGCTACACCCGGCTTGGCCAAAAGGCTCACCACCAAAAAGAACCAAAGTGGCTTGACCATAAGGCTTACCACCAAAACGAATCAAAGGCATCGAGCTTCATGACTCAAAATGTTAGACCAAGGAAGCCCCAAAAGCTTAGAAGGAAAAGTAAGCTCAAAACTCAAATCCCATCCCCAAGTCTCTCCAAGAAACAAAACACAATTTATTTACACTTTTCCTTGAAAGAAAAAGAGAAGAAAGGGAAAGAAAAGAGAAGAACAAAGGAAAAGGAAAATATTTTNACTATACACTATACACTATACACTAACCTTTGTGTGTCACTTTTAGCTTGAGTGACAAGCTCCTTAAACCCCCAAGTCGCCAAGGAGGACGAGGTTGGTCTCGTGAGGGTTTCCAAAGAGAAGACCCATAACTCCATAAATTACAATGGCCAAGGAAAAGGTTTTCGAAAACAAGAAGTGAAAGAAAATTAGAAAAACAAAAAAAAAAAAGTGTGGATGTAGAAAAAGCAAAATAGAATAAAAGTCTCTCGGAGTTAGAGTTAGACTTGCAATTGGGGACTTATTAGGACGCTAATGAGCAAAAAGGATGCCCCTAACTTGGAGTCAAGTAAGAATCAAAATAATATCACAAATTAAGTCCAAAGCATAAGCTTGCTCAAATTAAGTCAACTCACTCTCTTTCTGTCTACGATTCGACCGTCACCAATTTTAAGTCCAGCCGTGTTCGGTGACATCTCATACTCCCTAAGGAAAAGGGACTCAATACAAAAGACGAGAGTGATAATGTGGCTATGCTATAGCAGTAGTTATCTAAAATGAAAGTAAATGAAAGAAGGAACTTGTGCCCTCCTCCACCAAAGAGTCTCAACTCCATACAATACAAAGCTTACAAACCAAAGTTTTGGGGGAAAAATGCCCAATTTCGCAAAATCACTACTTAGGAGGCAAGCTTATTTATGTGCACGTTTGCTTTCTACTATTTACATACTTTGCCAACGAACTTAAATTGAACATTGAATTTCCCTTTTTGTGCTTTTTCTTGCTCTTTTGTTTTTTTGGACTTGGGCCCCTTAGAACACTTAAAACTTTATAACTTGTAATGCAATACTATTGCATTTCAAAATTATATACTTAGAACACTTAGGCCTTTATAACTTGTAGCCAATACAACCTTTCCAAACCATACTCCACTTCTTACCTAAGGTTCAAAAGGAAAGGAGGCTTATTAGGCTTGTAATGAGGCTAACAAAGAAAGGGAAGCTCAAAATGGTTGCAAAGTGCACATGTATACTCAAACCAAAATCGAATGCCTCTGTCCTTCCTTGGGTAGTTCAATGAAAGCCTTGGAAAGTCACAAGCAAATGACTAATAAAGAAAACTAGTGCTAACTCTCATATATAAGTGTCGATTTATCTTTGCTTACTTGGCTCTAGATAAAACTCGCTCACAAGGTCGTATAACAATAAAAAATAACCAAACACGGTCTTCCATGATCAACCGGGCTACACCTGGCTTGGCCAAAAGGCTCACCACCAAAAAGAACCAAAGTGGCTTGACCATAAGGCTTACCACCAAAACGAATCAAAGGCATCGAGCTTCATGACTCAAAATGTTAGACCAAGGAAGCCCCAAAAGCTTAGAAGGAAAAGTAAGCTCAAAACTCAAATCCCATCCCCAAGTCTCTCCAAGAAACAAAACACAATTTATTTACACTTTTCCTTGAAAGAAAAAGAGAAGAAAGGGAAAGAAAAGAGAAGAACAAAGGAAAAGGAAAATATTTTTTCTTTTTGCACATTTTCAATTTTTTTTTTTCAAGGGATAAAACTAAAACAAACAAAGACTAGTGAAGCATATGTACAAGCAACAAGCAAAATATCAAATCCTAGGAAAAAGGGAACTTGGAGATACGATTCGCGCTATCCTTATCATCCCCTTATAAACTTCAAAATATCCTTTGACTAAAAGTTAAGGACGCTATAATATAACCTCAAGGGGGAAATAACTCAACCATAGTGCAAAAAAAGAAAATAAACATGTCGTCGCCCTACCGCTCCAAAGGTTTCTCAACATCCCAACTGATTATCTCCAAGTATAAAAAGAAATCCTAGAAACTAACAATCATGCTGCTTCCAAACCAATTCAAAGCTCACAGTCCTCAAATGCAGGACTCAAGAAAGGTTCAACTCTACAAGTGATTAGCACAAATGTTGGACCTCGAACCAATGGCTTAGCTATCAAAAAGCTTAACCAAAGGTTTGTGTCCGTAGTTCGGCCCAAACCGCAAAATCAAACCAATAAGTACAAAATCCATACATATCTATCAAAAAGAATAAACAYCAACATCATCACCACCAAATCAAAGAAATAACACACAAGTGGAACCCCAAAAAGCTTAACCAATGGCTTAGCTATCACCAAATCAAAGAAATTAACACACAAGTGGAACACCAATGGCTTGGCTATCAAAAAGCTTAACCAAAGGTTTTGTGTCCGTAGTTCGGCCCAAATCGCAAAATCAAACCAATAAGTACAAAATCCATACATATCTATCAAAAAAGAATAAACAACAACATCATCACCACCAAATCAAAGAAATAACACACAAGTGGAACCCCCCCCGCCCCCCCCCCCCCGACCCCCCCCCCCCGTAAGTAGAATTGAACTCCGTGTCGGAATTCATAAGAATTTGAGGGAGATACACGTAAGTTGGAAATCACTAATTATTGCCTTCTTCTTGAACATGGGGAGTACCATCTCCCACAGTCCGATCCCAAAAGCCACTAAGATTGTAACCCATCGCAATTTGAGCTGCCTCGATGCAGGTGCGGCTCGGGTCCAATCATAGCGGAGAGGCATAGGAGGATCGTGTGGTTCCCAACCACCATAGTAGTTTGGAGGAAAATTGTAGTGAGGGTCCTCCCGTTGCCTATGAGAGTACTRAGGATCTCCCCGAAAGTCACACCCACCCATTTGATGGTAATCAAAGGGTGGGACAACCCGATCATGTCGAGAATGGGGTCCAAAGTCCCATGTACTTGCCAATACGGGTAGATCCTCCTGTACGCTCAATTGTTAACCCTTCTTCATCTTGCATCTCTTCCCAACTGAGGTGGAGAGTTAGGATAATTGAGGTACGGGGTCATCGTATGGTAATGGTACTTAAAAGAAGAAAAGAGAGAAAAACAAAGGAAAAATGGACAAAAACTACCTAAAACACAACTAAGACACAAAACTAACTGAAAAGCGAGTAAAACCAAGCCGAAAACACACAAAAAGACCAAGAATGAAAGGTGAAAAAGCCCTAAGTGCCACACATGAAGGGTTACTGAGAATGGTTGGACCTTTAACAAATCTGAAGGAGTTAGATATTGTATGTATTACTAAAATCTGCTTTTGTAGGTAAAAATCACATTGATAATTGTTARYTGAATGATGAATTTAATAAATCAAATTCTAGAACTCAAGTAAAGAGAGCAAGACCGCAGTTCTCATGAATTTGGCAAGTCATGTACATGAAGATATGATGCATGTTCTGTTGTCTAATAATTAAATGATTTTTGATTCAGGAAGTAGAGGACAGTATTAAAGTTTTGAAGAACGCTGCAAAAACGAGGAAAGTTGATAAAAATGAAATTTTATCAGCTCTTTTGTTGATTGAGAAGGCAAAACTTGACCCTTCTAACTTTCTTGAAACACTTGGAGGAACAAAATCACCCGGAAGAACCTGGATGCTTATGTTTACTGCTGAGGTTCGCTGTACTCTCATTTTGAAATTTACCTAGAATGCCTGGCTTTCTAAATATGTCTTTCTCATGCTTCTATCTTTCATTGAAGGTGATTATGTGCTGAATAATGTGCTAATTATATTTTTTTTATTCATATGTAGAAAAATCTGAAGGGTGGGCGATTTTTCCCTCTAACTGCTGTTCAAAGGTTTGATGCAGAGGTATGTGATGAGTGTTTGTGACCTATTCTTCCTAGAGAAATAAACGTTTTGTGATTTTTGTCAATGTAGAATTCATCTGTCTTTGCAGTAAAGAATACTTGCAGCAAGAACCACAAATGAAAATATACTTGTTCAAATTTTCTTGTTACATTGCAACTAGCTTTGCATATCCAGATTTAAATTATTTTTTCTGTAAAAAGTTGATTTATGTTGGGTTTGCTAATTTATAAAAATATGAGCAATGTCAGCATTTGTGGGAATACTTTA
The DNA here is from genome assembly GCA_008642245.1 of Bassia scoparia. NCBI lineage: Eukaryota > Viridiplantae > Streptophyta > Magnoliopsida > Caryophyllales > Amaranthaceae > Bassia > Bassia scoparia. The sequence continues at coordinate 63,739 of SNQN01002322.1, read as the reverse complement.
GGAATTTCTCGAAAAAAAAGAGTGATAATTTTMTTTCACGAGTTCGGTTATTTGTCTAATAGTTTGATATATAACTCCATTAATTGTATAACGTGATATACTGTAATTTCATTTTCCTACATTCTCTATATTGAAGGAGTTAGATATCTAACTGTTAGATGAATAGTGATTTTCTTATTTCTTGCGAAGGAATATGTTACTAATTATTATTTGCTACTTTGTTGAAGAGGGAACATGAGTACATAATAGAGTAAAACATTGAGGAAAGAAAGAATTTTACTTTTTTWAAAAAAAAATAAAAATTCAGCAAACTATTCGGAAGCTTAACCGAATATTTCAATATCAAAAATCATAGGCCTCCTCCGAGCGTATCATGTGGAGAAGGATCAATAAAGAAAAAAAAATTATATTTCTTATCAAATATTCAAAATTATGAGATTGAGATTAAGATATCCATAATTGGATCCATCGGTGAGTTCTTTCTTTGTGTTATGAGCGTCTTAGGTGGGACAATCTTACGCTGACTTTTTCGTGAGATGTCAACATTTACCCTTGAAAWTGTCAAAAACTCTCTCTTAATCATAATATCTCTCTCTTCTCCTTTTGCCACATTATTTGCCACTCACTTTCTCATTTACTTTCCCCTAATTTAAGTAAACCTCCCTACAATGCCAAGCTTACCCAAAAACTCTCTTTCTCCAACTTTTTCATGGCCTAGCTTATTTTAATGTCACAAAAACGTAGCAAGAACAAAAAATTAGAAACAAATATTGGCCCATTTCAACGTATTTGAGTCACCTAGCCACATTAGTGGGCTTATCTGTATTGGGACCCACATCCATTTGAGGCGTWAAAAAAAAAAKTGCCATTGTGGATGTTCTGGAGATAAACTGACCACCAATCTTGCATCAAGTTTGAGTTACTATCTCATACATCTGACCTTCAGTAGTTGTGTGTAATAGAAGTACACATTTCAATTGCATCTCAGATTTATCAAACTAACAATCTGAGTTGATTGGACAGGCGAAGAGGATTGAAAACGGTATCTATCTGGGGCCACTAGGTAGCTTGAGTTTTGAGGGAAGATTTTCTTGGAAGAACAGAATATTGGCATTCGTGTTCGAGTGTGTTCGTATCAAAGTTGGACCTTTCAACCCTTTACAGATAACCCTAGGAAACCAAGACAATCGGGAGCCAAACACCAAAGATCCCTTCTTCATATGGTTTTATATTGATGAGGAGATAGCTGTAGCCCGTGGCAGAAGCGGAGGAACAGCCTTTTGGTGTCGTTGTCAACGAGTTACTAGTGTTTAATTTAGCTGAATCCTGTTAGAAGTTAATAGTCAATCCTATTTCAATTTTCTGTAAAGGGTTTGAAGCTATAAACGATCGTTGTACAACCCATGTAATGTTGCTTATGTAAATTATAATGTTGTGGTAGAACAGAAAAATCTCACCTGTTTTTCAACATTCAAATACAAKTTGCAAATGCACACATGTATGACCTGGTCATATTGCGATATAGTACGCAACAACTAATACATATTGGCCATATACATATTCATGAGGTTTGAGCTTGTAATCCATACACCCTTTGAGTTTTTTGTAAATTGTCTCAAATACCTTTGATGTTAGGGATATTAGGTTAGTTGCCCTCAGGTTATCAGGATTCGGATCCTAGTTTGGATCAATATAGGGTAGTGGGATCGAATCATAATTGTAATAGTCGTATGAAGGAGACAAATGTAGTTGTCTATAGAATGTTAGGTAATGTACAAGAATGGAAAATAGATAAGGAGCCTGAGGTMGTCTCGAGTCAGTAACACACTTTAATGAGAGCTGTACAAAGACTTCAATGCAAAAACCTTTCATTTGAAAGCAGTTGGTCAAAACTAAGTCAAACTTTTGATTATCCCGGAATAAGTGAACTTTGACATCATTTTAGTTTTTAACAAGCGGAATGACTTACAAGTCACAAGCGATGAAGCAGGTAATTGAATTCATTTTAATTCTTTACTACATCTGTTATCTTTGTCTCTCTTCCCTACAGAGCTGGACCTATGGCTGTGCACTGTAGGGCACATTGGGATTACCCTCTTTAAAAACCATTAATTTTCAAAGATAAATGAGCTAGCTAAATTACAGTTATATCCTTGCAATTAAAAGCCAAAAGAACCAAACGAAACCGGCCAAATATCGATCCCAAACCGATCGGTTTAATACCAAACCTATTGATTTTTATACTGTCGCGGTAGCTTTACTGGTCCTTCTTGCGAGAGCCATATTCTTGAGTTTTGGGCGTCCACTATAAGCATCTGACCTATCGTTCCGAAACTCCTTAAGTTAGTTTTCACCAATTTGGAATCCGCATCAATCCGCGATGTGCCAAATGTGAGTTATGGCCAAAGAGTTGACTTGTGAATTATAAGATGCTTTGCGACATACTATATCCATCATCGCTTGCAATCCAAGCTCCATTGCTATCCTTAATCCTCAAATGTCCCAGATCATCAAAAACAGAACCACAACAAACGATATTACGCAGAAGAGGGCCTTAAAAAAAGCGCAAAACCATTCAAAATTAGCAAGAGAATGTGGAAAAATTATGATATCAAATCACACACCAAACTTCCCCCAGCAAACTTCTTGTCCTCTAGCAAAGAGGATAAGTTGATAAAATACACATTTAATATAATCATATTTTATGATATTTGCATACCTTTTTCCATATTTAATCTTTGAACCTATTTGTTATATAGTATTCGTTATACTCGTCTTGGGTATGTCTGTGTTATTTTTGTAGGCGTTGACTTGAATTTTTGGGTTATTGGAAGATACAGTAGAACGACTTGATGTTGTCAAAGAATTGGATGACTTCAAGGCGTTTTTATTGGCAAGAAGCTCAAAAATAATTGTTTCATGATGTGCTCCGCAATATGGTTGGGAATCACCTAATGTGTTTACAACTGGTTGCGCATGTTGATTTTAAGTGTTTTTGAAGTACGACAGCATCATCCCGTACCCTGGTTGTGCCTAGTAATCACATGCAATCTTGGTTGAGACCCTCTTTTTCTGATATTACAAAAACTCTTGATTTTTCTAGCATATAAATAAGATTAAATAGGACAGAGTTGAACTTTATTACATGTAATGTTGAGCCTAATTAACTTCCTAGATTATTAGTATATAAAGGAGATTAGYCAAATGAAAAAAGGGGGGAGGGTCGTTCAGGAGTTCGGCGAGTACTCCTCGTCACTTTGGTGAGTACAACTATGATTCATATGAATCTTCTCATATTCCCTATGGTGAGTACAACCATGATCCACCTCCCCCATATGATTTTGCAAGATTTTCTTATTCTKAAAAACCTAAGCCTTCTTTCGAGCTTGTTTTTGAAAAATATATGGAAAATTCTAAGAGAATTGTTAGTTCTTCTGAGAATTTTGAAAATACAAATGGTGTGTCAATTGATGAGTTTTCTYAGAATTATTATGACCCCTCCTCCCAAGTTGACTATCAAAGTAATTATCAATCTAAATCAGGGTCATCTATGTCAAACTTAAAGGTTACTTGTGAACTTTATGAAGAGTCAAAATACCCAATTGTTGCAATTAGTTGAGGAAACAAAAATTTACAAAGTGTAATAAACTCTTTAGAACAAGTGGTAAATGATTCTTTGATGTATGGTGATGATGATGATTTAAGATTTGATGGAGAAATTTGTCAAGTAAAGGAGACTTATAATTCTGAAGTTGAGAATTTGAAGGAAGGTTCACAAAAAAAAAAGAATTTGAAGGAAGGTGAGGGAATAAGTTGTGAGATTGAAGAGTCCATTGTAGAAGAAGTTCATGAGGTTGAGTGTGAAAGTTAACGAGTCTTTAGTGCCCAAGACGTTGATTTATGAGTCTCACGTCCCTTTCTCAAGAAAACTTGACCTTATTCCGTTTTCTCTACCTCTATATCTCCCAACTTTTCTTCTTTCTCTACCATTAATCCATGATAATTTTGTGAATAAGGATACTCATTTGGATGTAGTTGATGTAAATATGTCTTTTGTTATTCCAAATGAGATAAATAAGGTTTCTTTTAATTTTTCATCTTATTTTTCTTTTTCTTTTGAGTCTAGTTTTTCTTGTTGTAAATATATTAGAGCTTTTGATGTCTTGTATATTCTTATTCTACTAATCTCTTATCTATTATTTTGTGAGATGCATGCAAATTAAATGCATAGGAAAAGATTCTAAGGGCTTTGATTAGCTATTCTATTGAAGCGATTGGAATTTACTAACAATTTCTCTTCTCCTTTTCTTATTTTATACTAACTTTCTTCATTGTAGGTTATCTCCACCACACTTATGATACATTCTTTCCTCTCATTATTTTTTTTTGTTGCATATAAGAGTTTTAGGAGAGCAACAACATGGATTAGGTTCACGCCTTGTTAGAGACGGCCGGACAATAAGCTTAATGGGTGGTGCATTCAATTCACGTACCTCCTACCGTCCCACATGGAATTATTTCGTGCGAAATTGATAATAAACTTCTTTTGTTACTCTTAGGTAGTAGTTTGAGTCATAGTGTCAAGGTCAAGTTTCATGTCTGAATTAATCAGATGATTTGTGGACAAGTGATTTTGGAGAATGTAATTAGTTCAAATGAATAATTTTTGTTTTCCATGAGTCATGATTGATATGAGATGAGTAATCGATAGAGTGATCATCACCACATTCCTTTTTTATGGTAATTCGATGTTGTGATACTTAAGATGGTTGATTTCTTTTTGTGCGATACGAGATAACTTATTGGAATCAGGCAAACCCTCAAGTAAGTCTATCATCTCCTTATCGCTCCTCCTTCTTTGGATCGCGCCCAATTAGCGACTTGCATATAGCATCCTAAGATCAATCACTGATTTGTTTGGAAATATGATTGATGGCTATTTCTTGTTGATTAGAGCCTTTGTGAGAGTCATCATTAGGATTGTTTTGTTTTGGTTTCTAACAACCTCACTTCTACTAGCCTTTGAGCTATTTATTTATTTCTTGATAACGTTTTGCCTTACAAACTAATAGGATTGAGATTGTAATTCTTTGTTGGATATGAAAGTTAGATTGTGAAGGCATGGTTGAATTGAAATCGTTTGAACAAGTAGAAAAGGATAGATTGTTGTGAAAGAACAAATGAATGCAATGATATGAAGAAAAAAAGATGACTAAAAATTATTGGGTAAAAATCAATCGAAAAAATACCCATAAAAAAGGAGAGATAGAAAAAAGAAGGGAATGTGTTGTCTATTGTTGGAGTTGATAAGGAAGAATTGTGATTTGATTTTGTTGTTGGTAATGAAATATATTGGTGTCTAGGTTCGCGTTTTTGATGACATTCCATCTGTGGCCAAGAGAAGTAGTCAGTATGTTCTCTTCTCAATTAGACTTGTTTTATTGACTATTATTTAGTACTATTCATAGGATCCAAAATTATATCAATTCTCCTACCTGCTTACACACCTTAAGCCTAAGCCCTTCCAAGATTCCTTGATTTCCTATGCAACTTTGTTCCTTTCGGCGAGACAAGATATTGCTGCACAGCCCTGACTGAAGAGTTCATTAACTTGAAATGAAGTAAAGAAAATAGTGAGCCCTTGCTTCTCCTCTCTTCGTGGTAGTGGAACAAGATTTATGAGATGACAAGTCACCGACGAAAGGTCATTAAACAATAGATTGAGGTAAGGAAAAGCAAATAGTGACGACTCCTCCTCTCCTCTCTTTCTCTTCTTCACTTCTTCTTCTCAGTCTCTCTACTGTCGTCCTCCTCTCTCGTTCTTCTTCTCCTGTCTCCTCTCCATTCTCTCCTCCTAGTCCACTTCTCTACTTCTCCTCCCTCCTACTTCTTCTGCTCCTACTCCTCTCATTACTTCTACTCCTCGCTCCCTCCCTACGCTCATCTACTCCTCCTCTCTCACTTCCTCTGCCCATATCATCCTTTTCCTCCTCTCCACCATTCTCGCTCACAATTCCTACTCCACTCCTTTCTCCTCACTCCCATCTCCTTTCCTTCTTCTTCTTTCTGTACGAGTAAAGGTTAAGTGTAGGGGGAATTTTTTGATAAGATATTGCATAAAGTACGCAATTGGATATGTCCATTTTATTGATATTGAGATTACTTTATCTCCATATAAAATTCTTTGAAACTATTATTTGTAATATATTTCGAGATTGTACATCGTCATTAGATATGTTTTTGCGTTATTTTTGCAGGATTGTGGCTACATTTTCTACGATCCACTCTCCGGAGATTGACAAGTAAGCTACGGTTGGATGTTTCCTAAAAGAATGGGATGATTAAGGCGTTTAATGTTGACAAAACGTTTAAAAATGATGCTAATTGGCACTGTCTCCTTAGTACCGTGATATGATTTATGGAGATCACCTAGTGTGTCACAAAATGAGGTTTGCGGACCAAACATTGATTATTTTGTACGGTAGTTTGAAGTATTGGGCAGCCCTCCGCACCTTAGGTTGCGGCCTGATATCACATGTTCAACACCCTTGGTTTTGCGGCCTCTTTCCTTTGCACTAGTTCAAAATACAAACTATTGGATTTCCACAATATTAAATAAGATATAAATAGGATAGAGATAAGCTTATTACAAGTAAATGTTGAGTCCTAATTTACTTCTAGCTTAATTGTCATATAAGGAGATTAGGCAAGATGTAAAAACGGAGGTGGCGGCACACAAGGGGCAATTCAGGAGTTTGACGAGTACTGGCCTATCATCTAGAACTCTCAATCCAAAGGTCTGTTTCCGCCATAAAAACCACATCGCAAACTATAACGCGGTGACCCAACCCCCGACCAAGATTCCAAGAGCTTCAATGCCTATCCAAGGAACATGAAAACGTCAAAAACAACAAACTAGCCATCAAGTAATAAGATATGGAATCAAGGAAGGGCTTCTCTCTAGTGAAATCTGTCGTCTTTGATTGTGGTGGGTCAAAAATGACCCATTCGCTCAGCCACCCCAATGTGCATAACATTTGCCATGAATCATTTTGTAGCCCCTAAAACACTGAAGGACACCCTCACTTCTCACCAACATTCAAATGTGTTGAAAGGTTTAACAATAGCACGCAATTACAAGTCGACTCGAATGCATGTAATACTAACAAATTGGCAAAGTACTCATTAAGAAGCACAATTGGACACAATGCCGTATCAAGTGAGGTCTTTTATAACTTTAAGGGGGCTCTGGGGTAGGGGTTAGGGTAAAATTTTGAGAATATGAGTTAAAATCTAACTTAGGGAGCACACAATCATGTAAATAGCCAAGTGAAATGCTAAGACGTACCTCCCAAGCAACCCCAACTCAAGTAACCAAAATCGTCCTTTCAAGAACCCACAACCCTCATATCAAGCCATCCTTACTTAGAGTATACCACGTGCACAGGCATATTGGCTAACAACTATATAAATAAATTGTTTGTGTATGTTTTTCACTTTTTGTCGTTCATTTTTTCATTTTTTACTAATGAATACAACTTTTGCTTGCCACTAAACATGTAAGGGAACTGAGCTCAAAGCTACGGACCAAAATGTGAAATGCACAACCCACTCAAATAATACCAACACGAGCATCAAAATAGCAATACAACTAACACACACAACCTCAAGCCCACTAAGATAAACTTGGTTATAAAAGCCAACATAAGCACATCCCGTCACAAAAACGAGAATATAAATTTTAGTGTGTCCACTTCAAAATTTGGATATTAAGAGTTAAAAAAATCAACCCAAAAATGGTGGATCCACAAGTGGTCTCAGTAAGCACCTACACAAAAGGTATTAAATCCATGCCGAGTTCGAAAACTCACCTCATTCAACCAGTACAAGAATGCCATAGGGAGAAGGAAGTGTAATGCTTATCACATCACATGTGGGCTCAATGCCATTGTGATGGCATACATTTGTCCTAGCCCCAAAACGACCATGATAAGACAACCCCTCGCAACACACAAGTCAAATCGAGAGGCTAGGACCCTGACGGGCCCTAAAAAAAGCAGATTCCCTGCATACCAGACACCTTTCCCAGGTATTAGCACTCAAAAAATAAGTTTTAATTTTCAAATAATTTAACTATTTTTAAAACATTTTTCTAGAATTTTTCAGAATGTCTCTAAGCATTTTTGCAATTTTCCGGAAATTTTCAACAATTTAATTAATTTGGCGATAAATATTTAAATTTGAAATACAATCCAAATTCACTTGAAATTATTAACACAACCACCTATTTTTCACAAGGATTTTTAAATATTTTTTTCCATATATTTTTTTTGATTTATGGTTTAAATATTACGATTTTTAAGCAAAAACGCAAAACCGAGCAAAGCGGGCCATCCCGGGATATTTTCCTCGAGACAAACTTCCGAAGAAGCCAAATATTCCGAAATCGTGATAATTCAGCTCAATTCGCATAGTATCAGCCATGTCGAAAAGATCCACGTATATATTATATACGATATTAACATATATTTCATGATAATCTCACTATTCGAGGTAAATCAAAATCGATATCTCAATATATTAGCCGCAATCGCATATATCGGACCGTGATCCATTAAATTCAATACGATTATATTAATATTTATGTTCAATTCGCAATCACGCTATTCGAGGGAAAAGAAAATCGGTCGAATCAATGGAGTGCGGCGCAATTAGCCTAGCTTTAGGGCGCAAGATCAGCCAGTTTGGGCGCATTACGCCCAACGAACCTGCCTATTGTGGTCGATTTTGACACCTAGCCTATACATAGGGAAGTCCTAATTGCATTGCACGTCTGGACAACTTCTTGGCTCCTCTCTCTCTCGGCTCTCTCCTCTCACATCTCTCATCTCTCTCACAAACACCATTCAACCAACACTCAAACCACATTCACCACATAAAAACATATTCAAGCACCTCTTGTGCAATAGATCTAGGAGGTTTCAAGGGTTTAAAGGTTGACAAGGTTCCTAAAAGGGCGCGAAGCTACGTCCTTGGACTTCGACATCGTGTTTCGAGGTAGTTTGGGGCCAACGTCTCAATTCTAAACTCCTTGCATGCTTGTTAGAAATTCACTTTCTATGTTATTTTGCATGTAAGCCGATTTAACAAACAATTGAGTCAATTCAAATGCAAAAGAAACCTAAGGCATAACTTTAAAATTCACGCACGAAGTGCTTGCTGCTTGTTCACATTATACATATGCTTTAACAAAGACCTGAAAATTTCGTGTTTCACACGCCTAAATAAGATAATCTATGGACATACCGACATTAGGCTCAGAATACGGAATTATCAACACAATGCCAAACAACAGCCAACTATTTGCATTAGTTTACGTTAAACAACCCGCCTAGTTAATTTTTCATGTTAGGGTTTAAAACGAAAAACTGTTTGTGTGTTGTCCTTCGGACAATGAACTCGCAATAAACTGATTAGAGGCGCTATGATGCGGGGGGGGGGGGGGTGCTATGCAACTACGTCTCCCTTACCTTGTGCCTAATCAGACCTTTGGTGCACACCAGACATGGAGCCCTTCGGCCTTGCTTTTTTTGCAATTATAGGCAAGGCTTTAAAACGGGTTCCGCAACACCCAAAAGAAGTGCGGCTGGCGCTCCCCTTACTCATTCGAGTATACTAACACCAACTCTAGCTACTCACAATAGCAAAAGTAAGAATTCATTTCTAGAAACAAATCGACCGCCTGTGAATTGTACACCCCGGAGAGAGGGACGGGACCCAGTCCGGCCCGTGACGCCACTCCGGCCCCGTAACACCTATCCCTCACATTTCAATAATGATTAGGATATAAAAGGACCCAACTTTCTCTTCATTACAACAATGATCAAGGATCATAAAAGGTTTCAACCTTCCCATGTGTGCAGAACAGCTATATTTGCTAAAATTTTCTAATTGAAAAATAAGACACAACAAAAGACATTAGAATATTCATATACTGTTCACAAAGCACAAACGCTAAATGGAAACTAGTCTATTATCTGTTCTAGAACGTTTAAGAACAAATACATGGGACAACATAAACAATACAAGATGTTAGAACATTTTAAATAAATCCTGAAAATAAACTAGTTTCTAACAATGTTGTACATAAGTTCATCACATTAGTAAAAAGTATCTTTTCACTCATATTAAAAAAAAATTTTGGTGGAAAAAAGTACAACCCAAACTTTTTACATATGGAATATTAAATATGATTGTTCACTCAATCCAAGAATTCTCAACACAAATTATCTATGTAACATGTAAACTCATTCTTCTCACATTCAAAACAGTTAGCATCTCACTGTCAAAACAATATCACCATTGATTGGTTCTTGATTCAAAATAAAGATTCATCAAATACATTTCACGTTAATAAACTCAAAATTTTAAATACTCTCATAAAAAAATAAAATCTTATGAAAAAAACCTTAACAATGTTTTCAAAAAACATGTCAAACACATGCTTTCATTTTGAGGACGAACATGTTGGCCATTTGATTTAGCATCAATCATTTGGTCTGTTTACTCAAATAAAACTTTAAATCCAACACACCTATATTCAAATATACACTTCCCCAATTGGTAAAGTCATTTAAAGACTTTTAATGAAAATCTAAAAACCATACCTCAATTTGAAAGTTAAACTTGCAAGTACAAAAAGCGGGTGTCAGACAAACTTTGTAAAAGAACTTCACAAAAGATTGCAAAGTTGCAAAAATCAACACCTCCACAATGATAGGCATAAATTTCAAAAGTTAAAACTTAAAAATTTTGGCAAACGCGTAATTGGTTGGAATATCAACCTATTTGAATTGTCATTAAGAAAAGTGCACAATGTTATTATTAACTAAGGCACTTAAAACTCATTCAATGCCCATAACACTAATTGGAACTTGAACCAGTGAATAACACAGACGATGGTTTTTTTCAATCCAAAAGTCAAAAAAAATAAAACATTAAAATTTTACTTAAAAATTTTAATGTTGACCATCAGTAGGGATGTGCCCTTAACAGGCTGTCGTACGTCGAGTTCAATTCGTGGGCTTGAGCACGGATGTCGCACATGAGTGCGCTGGGTTAGTTTGTCGAGTGGGAATCACACGTGCTATATAGGTTAATAACGGATGCCCGAACATTGGCCAATTTAATGCCCCTATCTCTCCATTACCACGTGTGGGTTCGAGGACTGGTACGAAAATAAGTTTGACCCAATTCGCAACACGCATGTGCGGCCTCGTCCGGTTCATTGTTTCATTCGATCAAGTCCATTGAACACACAACAACTTAGCAATTTTATCCTTAGGAAACCTCTAGCCCTAGTGAGAACACCTAAAGTTCTCCCCAAAGAGTAATCAGTGAATGAACATAACCGCGTCTCGCGATTGTTCGACTTAGAAAGATGCTGAACTCACAAAAGTTCGGAAATACCGTGAGGTCAGACTCGAACTATTGAGCAAGGAAAATAAAGGGGGATATTTGCTTTTTATTTATTTTAATTATTTCTATTTTAGGATTTTCTTCTTTTCTATTTTTAGGGGTTTAAAATAATGCTGGTGATGCATCTGATTTCTTCTACTTTATCACCTCTTACATTTTTTGAGCTACCATATTTTAGATGATTTTTCTGATTCTTCTCATATTTTTCTATGATTTTATAAGTTTTTAAATCTGCAGACAAAATACAAAAAAAAAAATACAAAATACCAAATACCCGGAGACACTCTCTAGAACTCCTTGCTGGAGAGCAAGGGTGTCTAGGTGGTCCGAAAGTTCAAAAAAAGGCCCCAAATTCAAAGGGAAATCCCACGGAAATACAATCCGAAGGAAATCGCAAATACGCGGTGAAATAATCGAGCGTATATACGCAGAGCCTGCGTATATACGCTTGGCAGCGTATATACGCAGGGCCTGCGTATATACGCAGGTCTCCTGCGTATATACGGCCTCGCAAATTTTCTCCCGCACTTAAAACGTGCCTTTGCTCATTTCGAGAACGGACACCCACGTCTATTCAACTGCACGTCCCTAATAACTTGGACGTATGCACACTCTCAACTCTCATACACTCTAAACAACATACTCTTGATTCTAGCATCAATTCTGTTCCGATCCAAGGAGCGATAAGGTTTACAATTTGAGATTACTCACTACAACTCTCCTTCGCATTCTTAACTTGATTAATTATTATCCACGAGTTCTAATTTAATCTACACAATAAAACAACAAAACAAAATAAAAAAAACACAAAAATCAAAATAACAAAAACGAGTAAGAGAAAATAAACACAGCAACAGTAGAAGATAAGC